>ML849953.1:8186-32393 GCA_009831015.1 Picea engelmannii
CCTGTCCTTTTCTCCAATACACATATTCAATTCATTTCATTCTGTATATCAATTAGACTTCCTCCTTAACTCCTTCTCCTTTCTCCTTATTTTCTTACTATTTCATTCTTTTTCACGCAGAACCACTCATTTCATACAGTGTCACTCGTTTTCTTTTATACATCCTGCCTTGACGGTTCCACTTCCCCTCTCCTTCGGCAAGAACAACGACAATTGTCTAAGCAACTGAATCGTCATCTGAAACGCTAACTAATTCTTCATAATGAGTCCATTTCATTAACAAAAATCATACTCAATCGTTAACTCAGAGAGAGAACAGTGACCCTCCGATCAATATTTGATCCAACGGATCAGATCCAATCGAGATTTCACCCATCGTGATTTCGGCATTTGCGATGTTAAACTTCACTTATAAATCCCGATAGGTAGAATTACATATATCGGTCGAATCAATGATCAAGATGTAATTTCGGCTCAACGGCTACGATTATGTCGCGATATGTTGCAATCCTTGCCATATCCTAATTCGCGAAACTCCGACGTAGAGTTTGATCAACGGTCCTCATCTCTTGCTTTATTTAACGGCTGAGATAAATTCGCGAAATCGCATTTCGCGATTTCGGGTTTATCATTGTCAAGAGATTTTGACATTGCAAAGTGTTGATTCCCGATTCCCGATTCTTCATGCATAGATTCAATGGTTCATATTACTTCTAGCTCAACGGCTCAGATTAGATCGGGATTTTGCACATCGCGATTACTCCCACTTATCCTTGTTCTTTAAAAGGCATGCAGATTATCTCTAATCCAACGATGATCGGGTCTTGCGCTTGGATCCAACGGTTACTGAGTCATCTCCACAACCATACCAATACTCGCACTCCACGCAGAGATTCAACGGTCCAGATCATTCTTTCTTTAACGGCTATGATCAAATCATGAAATCGCATATCGCGATTTCGATGTTTTCGTTGTGATTGAACACGGGACTCATGAAACTCCGATACCCGATTTTCCGATGAGCATAACTCCGACAACGCTCGATTCTATTCCACCTGTCCTTGCAAATGGAAGGTCCCTAATCCTTCGGGATTTCACCTCTGTACAGTAGGACTTAACCCCTGTGTTTAACCTCTGCGCAGCTTCTGAAGATCTGACGGCTATCGGCCTTTCGGGAAATTTAAATGGGATCCAACGGTAACTGGATCTTTGTCTTCCTTTTTCCTCTGTAATCTCTTGCTGTGCACGTTTTCTTCAAAGCTATTCCTCCTGAGATTTTACTTCCAAATCCCCACGGGGTTTTATCCTTCTTATCCTGATGTCTCCACTGTTGCCATTAATGACAACAACCATCAACACATGTCCATTGCTTGTTCAATATTTGCCAACAACATCAACGCTACCCCTTCGGGTATATCACTAACACTAGCATGTAATCATTTCCTCTGAATATCAATTGCATCGCCCAGTCACACCCTCCGATCTTAGCCTCTAGGATGCCCCCATCCAGCTCTACAGTACTCACATCTCCACTACATTTTCAATAGTGTCAACCGATAGCACTCTCTCCCACATGAGTTGTCCCAATTATATTCCCCTCTGTCACTTTGACACTCATGTTGTTTTCACCCCATAGAGTTGGGAGTCCCAATAGTCTTCGCATTCTTGAGAATCAGTTGCATGCTCCTTCTCCTCGTTTTGCTAGCTTCCCCACAATGGACTCCCGGGTAATCTCATTACGATCCCCATTTAACTGCACCTTTGTAGTATCATTAACCATCCATTTCATCCACCATCAGTTTTCCCATCTGCAGATTGTCCTCCATCCATTTCCCCGATACAGAAACCCACCTATGGGGCCCCCACCCTCCACCTGTTTTCCTAGAAAATTGCGCCCTCACTGGCCAAGCCATCTTGCACTAGGGAACTTGTTTCTGTATATGCACAGTTATCCCAACTTATTCTTTATTCATTTGGTAATTGTACAAAACCTTTGTTTCCCACATTTACATAGCTTTTGGTTGTCACCTTTAGAGACCTTCCTTTTCCAACAAAGAAACCCTTATCGCCCTTGGTTGGGGCATTTTTCACCTCCTACCCTTAATGACATTATCCATAAACCTCAAGTATCTTACAATCCATACACCTTTTGATCTCTGCATTTGTCCATTTTTTCATGCCTCTGGTCCAGTTCACCCATGCCTAGTTGTCCCACTGATGCTAGGTTCAGTTCATGGTTGTTTCCACTCATCCTTTACATATATCCCCAACCAAGGGCAGTCTTGAGTCTAACCACTCCTTGACTTCATTCATGTTCCTCATTAGTTCCTGATCTTATCCAGTGGATTTCATGAAGCCCTTTGATTCTTGGAGTTGCGTCTCCCTATCTTTCGACCTCAGAACAGTTTCCAAATGGGCGACAGTATCTTGACTCTCATTACCTTCACAATGAGGAGTCTCATATGGAATAGAGAAAACCATCATTGCTCTCTGATGTCGTTGACCCCCACGACATTCGACTTCAACGCTTTATCATGTTGTGGTGGGTCTTATTTTTCAACTATTACAGTTGTTTTTATATTTTTCGAAGACCTCTGAAAATTTTTAGGCCATCAATGCCTGCAAATCCTCAACACTTCTTATAGGTGTCATCGTCTCTTTTCAGAGTTTGTTCACCATCATAATTTTCCTCTGCCATTATCACAATGCCCCCGAGGATGATGCAGTCATCTATACCAACAACCAGATTCATTTACTATATTACACATTTTTTAGTTACATGACACAAGCATGGGGCACGCCTGCCTCGTTTGTACACAGTTTTATTTTTCCACACATTGCAAAAGGTTTGGGTCCTACAAGTTCCCCTCTCCCTCCAATGGGTCGTTCTTGAAACTCCTCTCAACACTCTTTATTACACAGGTACTCTCAGTAGAAGAAACATTGATGTATTTTAGCTATATGTATGCTCCTAACCTCATACATAAGGGGGCATATGTTATCACTGAACTTTTTTCTGCAAATGGTTACAAGAATCCAGCATCTCCAAACACCTATTAGTTCACCCATGGATAAAAAATGTATTTCCAAAGGGCTCAAAACTATACAACTTGTTATAAAATCAACATGTGCTCAAAATACAAAGGAAGCGCACGCATGTGCGCCAGTTGAAAATGCCGGAAAAGCACACATGTGCCCGATGCATGACTGTGGACGCAAAAATCCGCACATACCTTAGAACGATGCATTTATGATTTTGGTAGGCCTTCCACCCACTTCTGGTTCATCTCCCAAGTCAATTTGACACCCAAATCTGAGTTGAATCCGAGTGGGGGGTTGGTCAAAGACCTAAGGGTGCCCTAAAGAGCCCCTTCTTCACACTAAAGACTGGTTGAATAATGCCTCAAATCTTTGCTATAAAAAGAGGCCATGGGTGCACTACATTTCCAAGAATTCATTTGTATTGTTGTGTTGCCTATATTCTCTTGGAGGGACCTCTTTCCTCATTAGACCATACAAGCATAATTTCATTGAGCTATTCACGTAACCTCTTGAGTGGATGAGATTTGGATTTCTTCACCATTTCCTTCTAGTTTGTTATTTGTAAGAAGAGCTCAAATTTTCAGGGTTCAAGAGCCCTCCCTTGGAGGAAGAGGGGACTGATAAGTATCCCTTTCTCTTTGGTATTTTCCCACTAATACAATCTATCCATTGATGGCATGAATGGTGTTTATTTTTTTATTATAATATCCTTATGCACTCTAGTTTAGTTTCTTTTATTGTTTTTAGTTTAGTTGTTTGTTTATTTCTCATGCTTGATGTTTCTAACTCTTGCATTCATTGTTGTCTTGTCTAGCTAACCCAACTAGACTTGTAAGTTTTCTTCTTTTGCTCATTTAGGTGATGAAAGGGAAACAATATCATGCACACAATTACACACAAAACTTGTAATGTATATCTCATTATGTTTAGTGGGAATTTGGTCCATAGTTTCTTGTTACTAGATAAGAGAAATGAGTTTATCCCCATCTCTATTGTTTGGTAGGAAACCTCTCTGGCTAGAAACCTATATGGAACATACTTGGGAAAGAGATGTGGTGCCTCAAAAATTCCATAGATCTTGACATATGTATAGTATTTTCCTATATACCAGTCTTTGATTTCCCTCGTGGTAGCTATGGAATTTTGTGATATTCTATGTGGGGAATACCCAAAGATCATGACAAAAAGCGGAGCTAGAAAATAGTCACATATATCATAAATATGCCTCTTTTAGTTGACATCCCACAATTCTAAGTAGTAGACACACACAACCAGGTGGTTGGGACTCCAATTCCATTCAAAAGAGGTAAAATGAACAACAGAGCATATTGCATCTATGAGATATGTTGACATGAAGAAGATATTTTTTTGTACCTAGAGCTTCTTTAATCAAATGGAAAATGTTGAATTCTAGTATGTTCGCCCAAATGATTATTTTCCCTGTCTTCACCACTGTGTATGCCATCAGAAGCCATTCCATTTGGAAGTGAGTACTTGTTTCTTAACTATATAATCGACATATCATAGTACTCAAGATTTTGTAACGCCTTTTTAGTTGTTGTGCAAGGATGATCCATTCTCCTTCCTTGACACATTTTTTTTTATCACATCATCACTATTACATTAATTCTTCAAAATATTTGTTTTCTTTCCTGAACTTCTACAAAAACAACTCATTCAAGGAAATTGTGGGTTTTGGGAGGTGATATCAAATTCTTATGTCCTCTTTCTTTAGAGATGCTATAAAAATCTTTGACTCATTCATTATTGTAGATGTATCATTATAAAGGTGTGTGAGACACCATATCACCACGTTATTATATGGGATTAACATTGGACGAGTTGTTATGAGATGAATACCACTTTTCTTGATGTGCTAATAGGATTTTAATTCTTCATCTTCAGGAAGAAAGTCTCTAGTATTGAAAATCTTGTATATCACGTCGTACTAGGGGTAGTGATCCATAAAATTGAAGAAATTTCGTGTATATTTTCAAAATATCATTTGGGCTCACGAAGGGTGTTGGTACATTCACCACAATGGTTTTCCCTCTCCTAGTTTGTGGTCATGACATGTTGTTGCTTCAAATTTTTGTAATAATCCAAAACCAAATAAGTTTACCAGATTATCAACACCAGTATAAATAATTAAAATTAACTCATATATATACCTGTTGCTCTGGAATTTTGTGGAAGTTTGGGATAGCTCGATGCTACATTATAAACAACACCATTCTCATAATCTTACAGAAGATGAATAATGTGTCATTTAGGGTCAAAAAAGGTTTTATGTGCTTATAAATTTATGCCCGATCTTTTGAAATTAATGTTGAGTGTATTACAACCTTTTTTTAGGTAGATAATTGAATCACCATTAATGATCTCAAAAGGAAAAAAAATCTCCAAACTTGTGTATTGGGTGCGTGACATCATAAAATGGCGGTCGAGGCCCTAGCTTGAAAACATATCCTGAGAGTGTTATTGAGAAGGGGTCATTGGGATGTTCTTATCGGGATGTTTCAAGGTCTCAATTCCCTATAATGGAGATTCCCTGAGGAACATTTGATTTTCCTATTGGGCATCACGCCAGGAACTAGACATTATACATTCACTTGTGGTTCATCCAATCCAATGCTAAACAATTTTAATTTTAGCACTTTCAATTATCAAGATGAGTCGCCAGGGAGAAAGATAAGATAGAAAGATAACTCTGATAAGTGGCTTCTAGAAAATTCTACCAAAGAGGAGCCATTAGATAGAAGAATGGTTCGTGGTTAGTTATCATTTCGATGAGAATGTATCTTGAAATAATATTTGTGCCTTGAAGATCATGCTTGTATGAAAGATCTTTATTCGTGGGGAGGGAAATGAGGCACTTGGATAAGAATGGATTAATTAATGAGTTGTAGTCCACCACATAATTTCAACAGTAGTGTGAGTGATCCACTCCCATGTTCTTGAATCCAAACTATTGGGATTATTTATTTTGAACCAATCACTTCTCGACACGAGGTTACAGGGTCGATACTTGTGCATTGGGATGATTTCATTAGAGAGGATCCATTCGAATCGATAATGTGTACAAGGTGAAATTTGTTCTGGTGAAGAGCACTTTGATAGAAAGGATCTGATAGCATGTAGGCTTTCATATTTTGGAAATATGTTTTGATTTTTCATGTTCATTCTCTATGAGATGTAACATTCCAATGGAGAGTGATATTATAGCCCTCAGGTACAGTCACATGAGTGAAGACTTCCTTTAGGAATTAAAATTTCTTGCAATTCATTTATTGAGAAAAGTGGCTAACAAAGGTAGGGGGAAAATTCATAATATATATTGTTATCGTAGGTGCCCTTAAATTAGGCTTGGGACCACATAGACATAATAGTAGTTTCTTGTATCTGTAGCAAATCAAGTTAGTAGTGATCATTTTTCTTGCTAAAATTTTAATAGGGGGTACCCACTGACATCCTATGGGACAAAGAATTTTAGTGGGAATTTGTGGGGGAAGCACCAAAAACAATACCATTGACCAACAAATCATTAATTCCTATAAGGACTCCACTTGACCCTCCACGCATGTGAGACATATATCAATAGAAATTATTAGCTGAGTAGAAAAAAAAAAGGAAACTTCATAGGAAATGTAAATGTTTCCCATGTCATAGATATGGAAACAAACCAAAACGAGCCACATGGACACCACATAGGCATATACCACTTTGTCGACATTTTTTTTATGAATAAAATGCACAAGAATATCAAGAAGTCCAAACAATTCTAGAAAGGAGTTATAGAATCTAGAGACACTGATGATCAATTATTTGTAGTAGTGGTTTTTGGGCCTCCAAATTGACACCATTTTCACTACTAGTGAACCCCTTTTGACTTATCAAAACCACTCTTTTCTCCATAATTATCACTCTTTTTACTATAAAGGTCATTCAAAGGCTCATAAGGTAATTGCATTGGTTTATTGATGTTTTCTCGTCATTTTTGATGAATTATAAAGATTAAAGGCTTGTTTTGTTACTAATGATGGTTGATCAAGTTCAGGTCTTGCAACCCATATGGAGGTTAGGTAACACACATCATCATTCTTTATACTTTCAAAGTTATATAAGGGAATATAATACAAGGGTTTTGTCACTAGGACCCTTGACATGCTCTTGTGTTGTTCACTTTGGTGAGTTTCTCTGGAGCCTTGTTGTTTCTTTTTATGCAAGTGTGTTTTTATGAAAGTGTGTTTTATTTTGGTTTTATTTATGGAAAGGAAGAAACTAAATCATGTCAACAGATAACTTAGTGAAAACAGGGTCTTAGTAGCGTGAGAGTGTCCGAGTACATGATGATTTTTTTGTTTGAAATTGTTTTATTTTAGCAAACTTCATTTATTTCTTTCAAATAGAAAATTTTATTTTGGAGTTGTAATATACCCCATACACTAACCCTTAGGCAATACAAGATCTATTATCTAGAAAAAGAAATATTTTAAAGAGTTTGTGGAGAAAAGGAGAAAAAGATACTCCAAGATATCTCTCAAGTCTTGACAACCATTGGAACCATATATGCATCTCAAGAGGAACAAATATTGACCGCAATAAAAAATATATATGCATCTCAAGGATTCGGAGAAGAGAAAAGGATCCATGAGAAACATCAATAAGAATACCCAAAATATTTCTTTGATCATCCTCGCCAATCTACAGAGAATATCAAAGAATCATGGACTACATCGGATGAAGAGCATATATTGGAGATGGAGTTCGAAGAATTTTTCACATGTTAGTCAATGGATCCCTTATGAATTAAATAGAACAATCAGCAAGAATATATGTATGGAATGACATAGGAGGACATGGAATGTATGGAATGACATAGGAGGACATGGAGACAATTGCTAATGAACAAGAGAACTAAGGAGATAAATATCCCATTGAAACTTGGTTTCAGATAGTTAACAACCCGAAATATTCCTCCATCATTCAACATCTCTTGGAACCATATCCATTAGTGAAGTTAGTTTCTCATATTTTGGTATCTATCCAAGTATACTTTTCAAACTTGAATATGATTATGTTTGTAATCTTGTTGCGAACATGGTTTCATTGGAAGTTCTCCTACACTTGAGGGAAGGAATTATTTTATAATTAGAGTAGGCTAGTGTAGAATAATAATGAATAAATAAAATATTAAAGAGAAAAATAGGTCCATTTGACAAAACCAATTTACTGGTGCAACTTGACATTATTTTTTCTTGAAAACCAGGAAAATGGAAGTAAAAACTCTCAATAAAGTTTTGTAAGTTCATGTTGGTTCAATCTTGTATCATGGTTCCTCAAAATCATTTTTGTTTTTCTCATGTCGGATGATGTGGGATTCCTTAAGTCCCACCTTCTAACAAATATCATCCCATCAACTCAAGCACATCATCTGGGATCGAGATGAGAGATATTTATAAGTACCTTGAGGAATGCATGCCTTAATGGTAGGATCTCTCGCTATCAACTAAGGGAATACATCAATGTCCCTTGATTGATGAATTCTATAGGTGTTCGACTCCAACACATACATTCACACCAATTAGAATGTATTTTTGTACCTTGATTCTCATTGACATTAATGGTTGGTCATCTCACATTGGTTAACAATTTACATTATTGATCGGTAATCCAATGATTTTTTTCTATGTTCGACTCAAAGTAAATTCATTCACATATATTGAGTTGTACAACTAGGGGATAAGGACAAATAATATATGGATTTATGATCTTAATAAACATATTTGATCAATTCATTTTATTGTTCTAAATTTTCTTCAACAATCACTTCTAGTAGCCACATGTTCAACATTTTCATGATCCTATGCTACACAAGAGACAATATTTCAGAATAAAGTCAATTCCTTCTTTTGTGGCATGGAATCAAAGAGGAAGAATAAATTTTATTTTGGGTAGATGCTTCCAGCACATGTTAGGATATTTAGACACTTAGGAGTTAGTTAAGATCAACTTGATCTAATGTGTCATTAGGTAAAAGTTTGTTTCTTTAGTATGCAATTGTATTTAGGAAATTTGATAGTCACAATATGTTCTCGACATAGAGTGATTTGATGGTTCATATTCTCCTTGATCTTAACAACTACATCGATTCATGGCTTAGCACCTGATTGGTCCATGATCTCTATTTAAAGATATTGGAGGGTCATTTTCTTATGATCGATCATGAGAAACTCTCCTGTAAATCTATTTGTAAGTTTTTCTTTTTCATTAATAAATTGCTCCAAGTGGCCATGTTGGATGGGATCATGGATGTTTCCCCGTAGGGATTTTACCATGTCAAACCATCAGTGTGTTGATATTTTATTTGGGCGTATGAGTGGTTACTTATGGTTTTCCTCCTTTGTTGGAATACATGTGTTGTCGACCATGGTATCAGAGGGCATTTGAATACCTTCTCCCATTGTATATTGAGATCGTGAAGTTGTGTTGCATCATCTCTAGTTTCTACCATCTCTGTACATTTTTGGGATCAGAGGATTGTTCCATTTCATCTGGAGCACTTGTTTCAATCAGGAATGCTTTTCGTTTCACTCAAAAAGTTTTTCATTTTCCCAAGATACAACCATTTTAGTTAAATCTAGAAGTATAAAGCCTGAATACACCCTTTTTAATTTTTGTATAGATACATTTAATTTTTTTTATTTCAATTTTTTTTTTTGGGGGGGGGAGTTCTACTCTTTTCAATATGCATATTCTATTTTCCCTACGCCCTTTGCAATCTCAACAAATTAGAAATAGATTGGAAAGGGTTTTCTTTTCTATGTATGCTCATTGTCATGCGATCTCGGTAAATCCAAAATAGAGGGAATTTTTCATTTTCTTGGTAAGTTAACCAAGATCTAACCCTTGTTATCATCGAAACATCAAATTTTTTTCTTCTGTGAAAATAATGTTTTTTTTAGCATGCTCTCCAAGGTCGTCACCACCACCATCAACAACAACAACAACCCCAATCCTTACTCTAAACCATATAATATGTTTTTCACTAACTCACTTGGTTAAAAGTTTCCTTATTAAGTAAGAGATCTTAAGTTCAAGTCTTTTTTTTGTTACCTTTTTGAAAAAGTTCATGCATCCATTGGAAAGTGTATTTCAATTAATTTATAAAAGTGAATCACTATAAGTATCTTTAATATTTCATTTTGAGTTATTTATTTTTCATGCAACTTTCATTTATAAAGTAACTTCATTGTAAAAGTGATCTCGCTTATTCTATAAAAGTGGGTCACTTCATAAGCAACTTATTTGTAAAAGTGAGGTTCTTACGAGGGGTGTCACCATGTGGACCAACTTCTACATGTCATGTGGCTCTTTGGTTATCCTTTATGCAATTTTTCAAAAGGGTATAAGTTTCACATTTGAAGTCCTTTTTCAATGTCATCTTTTTTAACGACCTAATTTATCAAGATATTTCCATCCAAACCATCAATTTCATATTTTAAATCCATATTCTCTGCATATTTTAATATGGAATCCCCTAGTGATATTTGTTTTACCAGTACCAACTACTTCCAATGGAAATCCCATATGGAGGATTTATTAAGAAGTAAAGGATTGTACCAGATTACCTTGGGAAAAGAAGAAGAACCCACTGATAATGACAAGTATGCCAAATGTATTAATATGAATGATGAATCCTATGGACTAATCAAAATTTCAATCTCTCTTAATTTAAGGTTTCACCTTCAAAGACTTGATTCCCCCAATAAATCTTGAGAAATGCTTGAATTTGTGTTTGGTAAACAGAATATTATTCGAGCTCACCAGTTGGAGAATCAGTTAATGAATTTAGGTCCAAATGATTTTCCTTTCATTGAAGATTACCTATCTAATTTCAAAACACTTAAACTTTTGTTTATTGAGATCTATCTAGATATGTCAGAATATAGATGCATATATTTTATTCTTGCTAAGTTTGGTAGTGCATATTCTATTTTTGTATCTACCTTTTATGCCACTAGAGAAGCTCTAAGGAGTGCTTATCAAAAACCATCTCTTGCATATTTTTGTGATGCTTTGGTTCGAGAGAAAGATAATTTCCTTCAACTTGGATTGATTATCACTGAAGGTGCCTCCAGCAAAGCCTTAGTAGTCCAGTAGAAAGATAAATCCAAGAATCCCAAGAAGTGACATCCTCTCCAAAAAATAAAAAAAAAACAAAGGTCCCAAACCCTCTCATCCAACTTCCGCTCCTAATGGTTAAAAAGGATCAAAATCTACAAGTAAGAAGATTTCCAAACATTGCAACTTTTTTGGGAAAGATGGTCATGATGAGTCCAAATTTTTAATGAAGATAACAGCTTTAGAAGCAACAATGAAGAAGCACAACATCAATATAGATTATACTACTTCTTATTCTCATGGGCATGCACTTTACTCTTCTAGTTTCTCCTTCAATGCAACTTCTACTTCTTCTTCTTATTAGTGGCTTATTGATTATGGATCATATTATCATATGGATAAGGATAAAGCCACATTTTATGCTCCAAATGAATGTAACACCAAGAAAATATTTGTTGGCGATGATAGGGATCTTAGTGTTGTAGGGTTTGGAACAGTTCAGGTAGATAATGGTAATTTTAATGATGTATTATGTATTCCATTTCTTTCCTGCAACCTTCTATCATAATATCAAATCACTCATTTAGTTGAAGGTAAAACCGTAGATTTTTCACCACACTAAGTTGTAATCAAGGATTTAAATGATCTTGTTACCCCGTAGACTAGGGCTAACTAAGGAGATCATGTATCGAGGCCAAAAGGTTCTAGACATAGAGTACTGAGAGCCATATGAACTGATCATGGCCTCGAAATTCCCCTCTTTTATTCAATATAGTCTACACATCACCAGCAGTAGTATCCATCACATCAGCCTGGTCCCAGGAGGCAACGGGTCTTGCTCCATGAGGTAATGAGTCCAGGTATCATGGTATGCATCACTATGATATTTGAATCACTTGAATATATTGTATTGAATCTTTCTTTATTTCAACATGTTTTCTTGGAATTTATGCTCTTTTCCTTGCTTAAACCTGAGAGGGTGACATGGTGCCTTAGTAAGTTGGTTCCCCTTAGGGTAGGTTGCTACTGGGCGGTTCCTTGAAGAGTCATTATCCGTTTCCACCATACTTACCACTTTCCATATTTATCCCTTCCAACTCCCCATATTTTGGGAATTGGGACAAATTAAACCAGGAAGGATTGTACATTACCTCATGGAAAGAAGGGTCTAAAGGCCCAGATGGTAAAAGTAGTTGACAAAAGTTAAAATCCAATTATGAACCTTTGAGATGCTTCGCCAAGGAATTCCTAAGAAAGAAGTGAAATACTTCTCAGTAAGAAAAGGGGACCCACAAAATCAAAGTAAAATACTCAAGGTATTAGTTGGTGGATAGGAGGTCTCATCACGAGCTGACCTATCATGATCATAAACATGTAGCGGTATGAAATTACCATTATCTAGTTACCAAGACAAGGTAGTGTCTCTTGGTTTCATAACTAAGAGAAATGGGGTCTCATCATGAGTCATCCTTCTCATTTCCATGAAGTGTTTGTGAATGACACTATCACACCTGGTCACCAAGTGAGGACAGTGGCCTTTGACTATTTTCTTGAAGCATAAAAAGAGAATAAAACGAAAAAGGATAAAGATATGAAAATGTAAATAAATGGGCTTGGAAACCATTGCATTGATGGCAAGGTGAAACTCGCCCTCTACAAAGGCGCCCATAGGTAAGGCTTTACAATCCCTAGCATCACATGAACCCGATGCCCAAAGGTCTACCCCCCATGTCATATCATACACACACATGAATAGGATTGTTTCCACCTAGGAAACACCCTAGAAATAGGGGTTATTGACCCAATAGGACATCTTGATACCCTCTCCAAACCTAAATTTGTAAAGTTGTATAGCGTATTTGAGAATTTGTTTTGGTTAGGGGGGTTTGATGCACATCTTCAGGTCATTTGACTATTAGATGTGATTCACATGCCATGATACTTGTGACTTACAGACCCCTACAGGGTGTACTTGTTTTCTCTGCATGAATTTTCTGGTGGATAAGAATTCATGAGGAGATGACTAGTTCAGACCTTCATGAGGTCATGAATCCCACAGATATATTTTGAGACCCCATGAAAGGGGCATGATGGAGATTTTTTAATTGTACCATGAAGAAGGAATTTTTTTCCTTTGGAGGCACTTTGGAAGGCCTATATGAAGGTTCCTCATCTCCTCCCACCTAAACGTTAGCCCTTGGAGGCCTTAGACATCACCCTTATAGCCCTAGACGTCACCAGGGATAGGGTTTGATATTTTTAAGACAGTGATGAGGCTTGTGGCATGTGTGGGAATTATTTAAGGTCTTTGGAGTCCTATCACTACATATTTGTTTCTCAATGTCCCACACATGGGGCTCAACGTCACCCTAGAGGAGCATGATGTCACCCTATTAGGGTTTAATCTTGTATTTTAGTGAAAAATTATGTTTTTTAGTAATTGCTCAGGGTCAGCCCTGATTTTTGACCTAAAAGTAAATAAAGGTCATATTTTTGTATAAATAAACACAAATTACATTCATTTATCATCATAACTTGTCATTGGAGGACAAGAGGACTAGTATTTTTGGCCTCTTTAGGATTACTTGGCTGAAATAGTGAGGTGCATCTCTCTTGGAGGCTTGTTTTGGTAACTTTGATCAAATTTGTGAAGTGTTATGGAAATATAGTGATTTTTTTCATGATTATTCTTGGTGAAAGTAAGTAAATTTTTCTTTTCTCATTTATTTGAATGGTTATGGTATGGTTTACTTGCTCATATAATATTATGAAATTGCATGCCTAATTAATGCTAGAAGTAAAGAACTTAAGGTATTGTTCCTTTGCTTTTCATTTTCCAAGATTTATTAAGTTGATATAATAATTTTTCAAACCTATAAATCCCTAAAGTGATAGAACTTAGGAGGTTTTTATTAATTTATTGTTTCATAATAGTTTTAACCCTAAGAATTCCAAGAAAAAGGATGTGCTAGGGCCTGGAAGAGCATACACCCTAGTAGCTTCCTTTCTCCAAGTTTAGGTTCTAGGGGGATTTAAGGTATTACTCTCCTTAGGATTTTTATTAATTTAATTAAGTACAATCATCTTTGTTATCATCCCTAGAAGAGAGCCACCATCCCTGACTCCATTACCCTCTTGAAAGGCATTAGTTTTCAGTCCCATCTCCTTGATAAACCAATCCATTTTCAAAATCAAGCTTCCACTTGCTATCTTGTTGACCTAACCTACTAACCTAGCCTAAAACTATTAACTTTTAACCTGTTATTGTTATAATCACTATTACAGACATCTTGGGAAGCCTATCCAAGTTTATTTTCTAGCTAAAATTTGCATGTGACATAATGATATCATTCAAGAGTTAAAGTGTTACAGTTCATTGTCACACAAGCGCATTTTATGAAGGATACTTTGCAGTTATCATACCTTTATTCCTTGCTTCTATTATAATTGTTTTCTACAATCATCTTAGATCAGCATATTTCCTGCATACTTGAATGCTAATGGTAATATAAGCACTTTGTATCTTGTTAATGACATAATATTATCATTCTAAGTGTTAAGTTCCATATTTTCATTTTCTTTAAAGGAATTTTCTAAAGAGCATATTACAACTACCATTGCTTTATGTAATGTTGTTATAAATCTCTTAATTGTTGTGCACACTTGTTGGTTAGCACTATTTATTACAATTTCATTGTCTTGTTGAAGCATTGATATCATTGTTTCTCATAAACTGTTATATTATTTACTTGTTGTGTTGGTTAAGGGCAGGTGCACTTCTTTTTATCCTTTGCTTCATCCCTCAAGATGTAACTTAATAACATAAATCTGATTTGAGTGACCTAGAGAGAGGGGTGGTTTACCTTATCCTTTTCCCTTCATCAAAACACTAGTTCTCGAGACATATCCCTTGGAGTGGATTTATCCTTCTCCTAAACAGAAAGGGGTATCCTATTGAGGTGAAAATGATAGGATTACCCTCTGTGTTACACCAATATTTTCCCACTTTCTTTAGGCTTTGGGAAAGTACAGATTGTGCGATAACATTTTTGGTGTCATTTCCAAGGAAAATTGACTCAATATTCCTCAAACAACAAACTTTTGGTAAGCCTTTTTCTCAAAGTCTTTACTTTACAAAGCTTACCTACCAACTCCACTGAGGGTGATTCCCTTGGACCCTCACTCCCTTTGATAATCTTAAGGATATTATTTAGCGAATCCATTGATGACAACCCATAGAAAATGTTAGTACACTTTATTGTCCTATGGCCCCTGTGGCCTCTCCTAAATGGGCCCCTAAGGAATTATTCAACCCTTTGGACCTAAACAAAATTAAAGGTGGCTCACACAATCTACCCAAAGATGTTGACTCATGGATACCTAGATTTTCTGGAGAGGGTGGAGCCTCTGGAAACCTACATTGGGTAAACATATTTGAAAGCTATGACTTCCATGAATTTAGGAGAAAATACTCGTATGTGTTTATGAAACTCTTCCTTGTCTCACTTTCTAGAGACGCTACAAAATGGAATGATAACCTCCTAAGAAAGAGCCTTAAAACCAATGAATACTTGGATAAAATATTGTTGCAAAGGTGGGGTGTAAAGGAAGATATGATCTCTCTTTATTCGCAGTATCTAGAACTTCGCAAACAAGACGATGAGACCATTATGGAATTCAATTATAGATTTAATGCATTACTCAGTCGAATCAATTCCAAATTTCAACCACAAAGCATTACTCTTGAAAAATACCTCAAGGAATTTAAGGGAGATTTCCAATCCATTCTTAGGAACAATTTTCCAACAAGCCTTGAGGAGGAAAAAAGTTGTGCTTTTCAAATCAAGGAAATATCAAGTGGTGTGATCCCATTACCATCCCCCAGATTAATACTAGCCAAGACAAAAATGATATTCTATATCAGATCCATGAATACAAGTCAATGAGATAAATGTTGTAGAATGTGATTCCCCAGAAACACCAAACATGGATAATGAGATTGAATTTTTCCCACACCTGAAAAGAACCAGCATGAGTAAGTGTAGAACTGGATTTTCAAATATGAGAGATGCAATGGGCCATTCAGAGTTGCATGAACCCCCATGGGATTTAAGAACCCTATAAATTGGAGAAGTCTTCCAAAACTTAGAATATGAGGAGGAGGATATTAGACAGTCTCTTATATAAATTCATGAATATAGTTCTTTAGAAGAAGATTCTTCGGTCATCTTTCATATTGAAAAAATAAGGAGAAAGTATGGTGAACCCACACCTTTCTATATCACCCTCCAAATAAATGACTCCCTCCTCCATAATTGCATTTTATATTTAGATACATCCACAAATTTCATGACTCAAAGGACTGTGCACCAATTGGGCCTTAGTATATATAGACCTTACAATGGTGCTCCAGACAGCCCTATCACAACATATGGTTTTATCAAGGATTTGGTTGTCACCCTACACACTTTCCCTAACATTTCCTTTAAGATCAATGTAGTAGTAATAGACACACTGAGTAATTGGGGAATATTGATATTCAAATATATGATCAATAACTTGGGTGGAAGTTTCCAAAACCAAGGTACTAAGGAAATTATTCCCCATCCTGAAGGAGGATTTTTCACTCTTCATAAAGAACCTATCACTAGATTTCTAGTTGAAACCTATGAATAACCTACTGATCAACTCCTTAGTGTAAGAAATGGAATGGATAACTGGTTTGTCCAAGGTGGGGGATCTGAGAAAGAGCCTTATGAACAATCTGAGGAAATATGGACATTATATTTTGATGGTCCTCACTCTAGCTATGGCTCAGGAGTCGGCATTGTTCTAATTGCCCCTTCCAAGGAAACCTTCTATTTCTCCTATTGACTTGAGTATCATTTCACAAACAACGTTGTTGAATATGAGGTGTTAATAATAGGTCTTAATTTGTCTATTGATAAGGGAATAAGGTTCTTAAGGGTCATTGGGGACTCAGATTTGATAGTCTCGCAAGTGCTTTTGAAGTTTTCTACGAGAAATGAAAGGCTTAAAAGGTATCAGGATTTTTCTAGGGACATTGTGAAACACTTTGAAGTAGTCTCGATTGAGGTAGTTACCAGGGAAGAGAACCACATGATATATTCCTTGGCTATCTTGGCATCTATCCTACAACCTTGTGAAGGTCCCCTATAGAACTAGTGCAAAATGTAAGTTGTGTTTAGGCCATCAATTCCTGACAATTTAGAACACTGGCAAGATTTTGATGATGATGACTAGATCCTTAGATTCATGGAAAATAGTAGAGAGTTCACTAATTCACAAGTAAATTTCTTTTCCAAACATATGGATCTTGAAGTAGTCAATTTTCACAATAATACTCTACCAAAGGGGTGTATTCCTTTGGAACAAAGTTTTGATAGACGTGATGCTTACAAAGGGAAAACCCCTAAAGAACATTTAGATAAGTTTTTAGGGTTCAATGTAGGTACCGAAATAGAACCAAGAATGATAAAAATAGGAGAAGGCACCACTAAGGAAAAGAGAAGTGAGATTCTTGATCTTATCAGACAATTTAAGGACATTTTTTCTTGGACTTATGATGACTTGAAGGCCTACAAAGGTGATGTCATCCAACATTCTATTCCATTAATATAAGGGGATAAACCTTTCCGAAAAAATCTAAGACATATTAACCCTAGGTTGGCATATGAAATACAAAGGGAGCTCCATAAAATGGTAGACGTTGATATCATATTCCTTATTAGGTACTCATGATGGATGTCTAATCTTGTATTTGTCTGAAAGAATACTGGTGAAATCCTCCTGTGTGTTGACTTTTGAAACCTCCACCAACTATCATTGAAGGACAAACACTTCCTACCAAACATGGAACACTTACTACAGAGGGTCACCAGGGTAGGTATGATGTCTATGTTAGATGGGTTCTCTGGATATAATCAGGTGTTGGTCAAGAGAGAGGATCAACTCAAGACATCATTTACTACACCATGTGGAACGTTCATGTACTTAAGAATTCCTTTCGGCCTATTGAATGTGGGATCAACGTTTTAGAGAGCAATGGACATTGATTTAGATATTTAATCCATAAAATCATACAGATTTACTAAGACGACCTCATAGTAGTATCAAAGGAAAGTAAAATATGGGTTGTCTTCTAGAGGGGTAGAAAATATGGTATTTCCTTGAACCCTAAAAATTCCATTTTTGGAATAGACAAAGGCAAGTTGTTAGGGAACATAGTGTCAGAAGATGGAATTTTTGTTGATCTAGAGAGAATCCAATCTATCAAGAATGTACACCCTCCCACCAACAAAAAGGCTCTCCAATCATTCTTCAAAAAAATAAACTTAATTTGAATATTAATCCCCAATTTTTTCGAGAGAGTGAAACCCATGAGTACCTTACTCAAGAAAGATGTAGTCTTCAGATGGGATGAAAAATTTTTGTAATATTTTGAATACATAAAAGACACCATTTCCCAAGATCCAATTTTAACTATCCCTGACTACTCCCATGACTTCATGATATTCTCCTTTGCCTCTCAAGATACTATTGCATGTGTCATGTTGCACAAGGATATCGATAAACATGAGAAGCCCATTGCATTCATGAGCAAAGTCCTATAGGATTCAAAGTTGAACTACTCAATTACTAAAAAACAATCTTACGCCTTGGTTAAGTCCCTTAAACACTTTAGAAATTATGTTGGATATAACAAATTTAAGGCCCATGTCCCATACCCAGCAATAAAAGTTGTTTTGTCAAAACAAGATTTCATGGGAACTAGGGGGAAGTGGGTGTCTAGAATCCAAGAGTACGAACTAGAGATAAAACCCAAAAATCTCATAAAGGGACAAGGGCTATCTCAAATGTTAACTGAGAGCAATGAAGAAGCCATAAAAATGGGGGGAAACGAACAAGTGAACATGGTAGTAAGTGAGATAGAACATGATGAATGGTACTCTAACATTATCTACTACCTCAAGAACTTAACTTTCCCAAACCACTTAATATATTATAAAAGAAGGGCTCTGAGACTCAAGGCCATCAAGTATTTCTTGACCCGAGACTGTTTAGGTTGGAAAAACCTCGATGGAGTTATCCTTATATGCATGAATAAGGATGAAGCTAACTATTTATTAACGGAGATCCACACAGGGTATTGTGGAGGGAAATTTGTTGCATGTACCACTGCCCATAAAAATTTTAGGGTTGGATACTACTAGCCAACATTGTTCGTTGATACTCATAGATATGTTTTCTCTTGCTAACCTTGTCAATACTTCACAGGAAAGAAAAATCTCCATGCACAACCTCTAAAGCATGTGGTCATAGAAACCCCTTTCCAACAGTGGGGTTTGGATTTTATTGGTGAATTCAAGGATAACTCAAGCAATGGATATCGATGGATTTTGACTGCCACAGATTATTTCACTAGATGGGTATAATACATTCCTACAAAGAGGGAAACTAAATATGTGGTCATGAACTTCTTGGAAGATAGAATAATAACTCGATTTGGGACACCTTCCAAGATCACCATTGATAATGCCAAATCATTTAGCTCCCTCACCTTGGAAGAATTATGTTTCAATTATGGCATCACTCTATCCCACTCATCAAACTACTACCCTCAAGGTAATGGTTTGGAAGAATCAAGCAACAAGAATCTCTTGGACATCATTAATAAGATTGTAGGAGAGAACAAGAAGGATTGGGATAGCAAGATCAAACATGTTATGTGGGAAGATCACATAATGAAAAATACTTCTACAAGAAAGACTCCCTTCGAGCTAATGTATAGATTGGAAGCTAAGCTCCCTGTAAATTTCCAAATTCCCATCCTCCTCTTTGCTCAACAATATACAACAAACCAAGAGGTGCTTCAAGGATGAATTGAGCAGTTGACAGAGTAATATGAATCCAGGAGGATTGCTTTGGGACAAATGGAAAAGAACCAAGAGTAGGTCAAAGAGACTTTTTATCACAAAACAAAATATAGAATCCTCAAGGAATGGGATTTGATACTACTATGGGACAAGAGAAGGTGGAATCCTGGTATGCACAAGAAGCTTGATGGATTATGGACAAGACTATAAAATATTGTTGGTCAGACAAGGGTGAATTCTTTCAGTTTGTCAATTCCTTAGGGAGACGTTTTGAGACTACTTGTGAATGTTATCCACCTCAAGCTTTACTTCCCACTGGAAACTTGACAAGTAAGTGTAGGTAGGTAGATAGGAATTTTCATCCATTGTACATACCACTGTATATGCCATTGCATATCATAGTTAATTGCATTTACATATTTTCTTTACTCCATTTGTATATATGTATGCTCATGATCATATGTTAGATTAGAGTTTTGACTTTTATCATATGCAGGAAAAGGGTGATTTCACCACCCTATATGTTACTGATATCTTCAATTGATACTTAGCAGGCCCAAGTCATACCAGATATTTTGAGGATCTCATGGGCTCTACGATGATCACATGTCCCCGAGTTGGAGCTAGATGTTACCCCCTAGACTGGGGGTAACTAAGGAGATCGTGTCTCGAGGCCCATAGTTTCCAGACATGGAGTATCGAAAGATAGATGATCTAAGCATGGCCCTGAAGGGCCCCTCTTTTCTTCAATACATTCTACACATAGCTAGCAGAAATATCTATCACATCGGTCTGGTCCCAGGAGGAAACGGGTCTTTCTCCATGAGGTAATGAGTCTAAGTATCATGGTATGTATCACTCTGATATTTGAAGCACTTGAATATGTTGTATTTAATATTTCTTTATTTCAAAACGTTTTATTGGAATTTATGATATTTGCCTCATTTAAACCCAGGAGGGTGGCATGGTTCCCTAGTAAGTTGGTTCCCCTTAGGATAGGTTTCTACTAGGTGGTTCCTTGAAGAGTCATCATTTGTTTCCACTGTACTTACTACTTTCCATATTTATCCCTTCCACCTCCCCATATTTTGGGAATTGGGATAAATTAAACCAGGAAGGCTTGTACCTTCCCTCATGGGAAGAAGGGGCTAGGGTAAAAGTAGCTGGCAAGAGTTAAAATCCAATTATGAACCTATGATATGCTTCACCCAGGGATTCCCAATAAAGGAGTGAAACACTTCTTAGTAAGAAAAGGGGACCCAAAAATACAAATTAAAATACTCAAGGTATTAGTTGGCGTATAGGAAGTCTCATCACGAGTAGACCTATCATGATCATAAACATGTAGCAGTATGAAATTACCATTATCTGGTCACCAAGCCAAGGTAGTGGCTCTTGGTTGCATAACTAAGAGAAAGGGGGTCTCATCATGAGTCAACCTTATCATTTATGTGAAGTGTTTATGAATGACATTGTCACACCTGGTCACCAATCCAGGACAGTGGCCTTCAACTAGTTTCCTAAACCATAAAAAGAGAATAAAAAAAAAAGGATAAAGAGATGAAAATGGCAATAAATGGGCTTGGAAACAATTGTTTTGTTGACAAGGTGTATCTCACCCTCTACAGAGGTTCCCATAGGTAAGGCTCTACAAGCCCTAGAATCACATTAACCCCATGCCTAAAGGTATACACCTCACGTCATCTCATACACACACATGATTAGGATTGGCTCCACCTAGGAAACACCCTAGACTTAGGGTTTATTAACCCAATAGGACATCTTGATACCCTCTCCAAAACTAAATTTTCCAAGTTGTATAACGTCTTTGAGAATTTGTTTGGGTTAGGGGGATTTGATGCACATTTTTGGGTGATTTGACTACTAGATTTGATTTACATCCATGATACTTGTGACTTATGGACCCCTAGAGGGAATACTTGTTGTCTCTGTAGGAATTTTCTCGATGGAGAAGAATTCATGAGGAGATGACTAATTTGGAACTTCATGAGGGCCTGAAGTCCGCAGATGGATGTTGAGACTGCATGCAACGGGCATGATGGATATTGTTGACTTGTACCATGAATAAGGAATTTGTTTCCTTTGGAAGCACTTTGGTAGGCCTATATGAAGGGTCCTTGGCTCCTCCCACTTGGACATTAACCCTTGGAGGCCTTAGACATCACCCTTATAGCCCTGGACGTCACCATGGCTAGGGTTTGATATTTTGAAGACAATGATGAGGATTGTGGCATGTGTGGGTGTGACTTAAGGTCTTTTGAGGCCTAGCACTGCATTGTTCTTTCTCAATGTCCCACACATGGGGCTCAACGTCACCCTAGAGGAGCATGATGTCACACTATTAGGGTTTTATCTTGCATTTTAGTGAAAATTTGTTTTTTGTAGTAATTTCTCAGGGTCATCCCTGATTGTTGACCTAAAACTAAATAAAGTTCATGTTTTTTTATGTTGGGCGTAGGCCTATTTTGAGAAGAAAGGCTATTTTGGGCATAGGCCTATTTTTGGAGAAGAACAGGTGACAGGAAAGCAACATGGAGAAAAAGAAGGAAAAGTAGCATGAAAGAGGAAAAGAAACATGCAAGAGGGAAAGCAACATGCAAGAGGAGAAGCAATGTGGCAAGAAGGAAGTAAATCCTAACCATGATAGGGTTAGGGGTTTTGATAAATATTGTAATAGATACAAGCCTGTAAAATAATATAAATAAGAACCTATAATGTCTAGGTTAGGGGTTCATTTGTTGTAAGTTTGTCGGTGAAGGTTCATTGAGTTGATGATGGTTATTATGATTGTAATAAGGTTGTAGAAGAGTCAAGTAAGCTAGATTTTGAGGGTTAGGTCATAGGCTGAGGAGCCTAGTGTGATCTAGTCCACCTCACAGAGGTTCCTCAACCTCATCATGATTTTATGATTGAATATGTAATGCGCTCAATGCCATATTTTGCAGCGGAATAAATAAAAGAGAAAATAATCCAAATATTTATAGATGTATCCCAGGAGGGGGTGAACCATGGTCAAACTTTTGTTCTATGTGATGTTTCTTGAATGTTTACTTTCTGCCAATTATTAGTTTATGAATGATTGGTTAAGATATATGTATTAGAATGCATGGATAAGGAAATCGATGAAGGAATCTTAGAAAGAATTGAATAAATAACAATTTGAATGCATAAATAAAGATATAATACACTTCCATATCCCCGCTCATTCATATACTGCAAGCACTTAATCATTGAAGTCACCCATAAAGTTATCTCAGGTGAGACTGCATGGTGCACTTTGTGCGCAACGTTTCCTTTTGGTTTACCATGAGGGTCGATAGTTTTAGAGGGTTTTGTTGGAAACCTATTGAGATCTAAACCTAGTTCAGACCAAGAAGTGAAAGAAATATATAAACCAACAAATGCTTTTGTTTCCCACTGGAATTTCATAGGATTGAGTGGATGGGATATGTGGAAGAAACACGCAGAAAATAAAGGTATAGAAGGGAATGTTCAAGCCATGGAATCCAATGAAGGAGTAGATTGAAAGATGTCTGAAAATAAAGGAACTTAAGTTTGCACAAAATGATAATAGAAACCCTAAGTTAACATCGTGCAAATATCTTGACAAATACATGTTTAGCGACTTGCATGAGGTATTCTTCTGTGATTTCTTGCATTTGTTGTAGGAGTGGTTATTGAGGTTAAAAGAAAACCACCCTACAAATAAAATCATGCAGTTGAAGTGGAATCCTATGGATATCATGCAATTACAACAAGTTAATAACAAATTTACACACGCAGTAGATTTATGGTTAGACAGTATTGTTGCATGGTTTATCACTGAATTTGCAGTATATACCATGAAGTATTACAGTGCAACAGAGCATGATTTTCTAAAAGGACCAGAGGTAGGTATATTAGATTGATGCATACTTCAATCAATATTTTACTATATAACAACGGTGTGATGATCATGGAATCAGACAACTAAACTTCCCTGTGTGCATGGGGGAAGGGGGGAAGCACTGACAGGAGGTGGAAAAAAGGAGGAGGAGATGGATAAGAGAAAGAAGAAGGAGGCCATGGAACCAATTATGATGGAAGAAGACCAGATAAATAATATAATGGAAATAGTTGGAAA
>WSFP011365163.1:0-32392 GCA_009831015.1 Picea engelmannii
ATGCAACTTAAAAATTTGAATTCTGATACTAATTTAAATCATAAAAATATTATGCAAATGCACAGATTCATACAAAATAATAACATAAATACACATGCGACATACACGAGAAGAAAACAAATACATAAATATTAACACAACATATGAATTAACACACAATTGACACTTATCTTTGATTTAAAAGAACACCAACTACGTGCAGACCTTCCATGTTCCTCCCAACCTTAGACCACATTGCTCATAACTCTCAGTAGTGGGTCACCCCCGAGCTGGGACTAAACTCCACTTGGGTAAAGGATTCCTAGCCCGACTAAGGTATCTCAAACAATAGAAAAACTCAGTCACAGGTGCCAACTCAAACTAATATCCTACAGTCCCTCATTCCCCACATACATGCCCCACCCTAGGAAGTGTGCCCCTTCTCTGCTCAACATTCCCTCCACTGCCCCACTTCCTTTTCGGGGCTTCAGCAATAGACCAGACAGGAATTCTCTGAGCCCTGTAGCTGCAGTTTGGCACCTTCGGGAATCAATTCCTAACAATTCTCTCACCTAGAGAGAATGCTCACGGGCCTGGAAACCCACCTCTTCAATATCCTATGAGCTTGACAACCTGCTTCTTTAGTCCAGCTCCCAGCTAACCAGTGTACATATACGGTGATAGTAACAAGAGGTTACGGAGGGTAGCTAAATGAGTGAAGGAATGATGATGGAATGATAGGAAAATGAACTAAGTCCAAACTGTATTTATGCATCTTCCCAACTTGACACTTGTCATGTTGAGAACTACCTTGGGCCCACTTGTCCCCATCCTTAGAACTTAGGAAAAAATAATTATCCATACTTTATACTTTAAGGAATATTAATATAATATTCATTTGGGCTTAATCCCCCTAGCTTAGCCCCTTATCCTTAACTTTTATCGCCCCTTTCCCTATCTAGTGGAGTTTATCCCCCCATACTCTTTTACATGGTTGGTCTGCCACAGTGATGTGTTTTCATTCATATTTGCATGTGATTATATTTACATTTACAATACAGGTGTACTGTCATTTTTGCATCCGGGCTCACCAACCTTAATAACACAAACATATATACAAAGGCTATCTGGCCCCAACATCGCGCATTAAGCCGATGTGCGCAGAAATCCTGGGATGTGTGCACTCTTCTTTTAGTGCGTCATCCTTGCACACTTACACAGGTGTGCACTATACTATGGAATGTGCACACAAAACTGAGTCCACGACTTGATACAAACAACTCACCAGCTTATATGCATGTGTACATTTATATTTACATTTACAGTTGGGTTTGGCCTATGGATATTACATTCCCCTCTCCCTTATTTATGCATTGTACTCGGTGCAATATACACATATATATACAATCAAAACTTCAAAAGTCTTCAAAAATATGCGGGTACTATGCCCGCATAGCATCCTCATTCTCCCAAGTTGCATCCTCAGGATCGTACCAGGTCCATTGGACCTTTACTATCCCTATGGATCGATTCTGGAGTTGCTTGACTTCCGGTCCAATATGCACACTGGATGCACTTGAAATTTTCCTTCTTGATCCACTTGAATCACATTCCAATCAATGACATGATAAGCATCGGGTACATACTTTTTAAGCAATGATACATGGAATACATTATGAATAGACATTGATGCAGGCAAGGCAAGCATGTATGCCACAGTCACAATCCTCTCCAGGATTTCAAAGGGCCCACAATAACGAGCTACCAACTTTGAACAATTTCCCAACTTCAGGGAACTTATGTTGTCCTTTACTTTCAAGAACACATGGTCACCCACTTTAAATTTCCTGTGAGTTCTTCCCTTATCAACATATCTTTTCTTCCTGTCCTAGGTAGCTTTTAAATTCTATTTTATTTTCATCATATGCTCTTCCATTTCCCTCAGTAGTTCTGGCCCAACCACTGCTCTATCTGCTAAGTTGTCCCAGCTCACTGGTGTGTTTCACTTTCTGCCATAAAGTGCCTCAAATGGGCTCATCTTTAGAGATGCTTGATACCCATTGTTATAAGCAAACTCCACCAAATGAAAATAATCCTCCCATTTAGATGGTTTATCCATCACATACATCCTTAACATGTCTTCTATCACCTGATTCACCCTTTATGTCTTCCCATCTGAATCTGGATGATAAGTTGTGCTAAATATTTGTTCTTAATCCCTTGAATAATCCTTTCCAAAAATTTGATGTGAATTTTGGATCTCTTTCAAACACAATTGTCTTTGGTATACCATGTAGTCGAGCAATTTATCTCATATAAATATCAACAATGTTGGTTGCCTTGTGTGTGAGATTTACTGGAATAAAATGGACAACTTTAGTAAGATTATCCACCACTACCATGATAGAATCATGTTGCTTGTTTGTTCTGGGTATTTTGGTGATGAAATCCATTGTTACAACTTCCCATTTCCACTCATGAATTATTAATGGTTGTAGTAAAACCAACTAGGTAACTATGCTTAGCCTTGACCTTTTGACATTCCAAACACCTAGCAATAAAATCAACAACTTCTTTCTTCATTCCTGACTAATAATATTAGCTCTTGACAACTTCAATAGTTTTCTGATAACTTGGGTGCCCATCATAAGGTACATTATGCATTTCTCTCAAAATAATATTTTTCAATTCTTGGTAATTTGGCACATAAAGTATGCCACTATACATGAGAATTTCATCATTTTCTAGGTTACAGTCTTCAATTTTCTGCGGTAAATTACCTTGCTGAAGTTTTTCCTTTACCTCCATGTATTTTTTATCTGATTTTGCATCCTTTAAAACTCTATATTTCAAATATGATTGATACATGCTAATGGTTGTAGCATGCATCTCATGCACCCTCCTGCTAAGTGCATCAACTACCTTATTCTCTTTACCTTTGATATGCTTTATATCAAAGTCATATTCACTGAGGAATTCTAACCACCTGCTTTGCCTGACATTTAGATTTGGTTGTCCAAATAAATATTTCAGACCACTATGGTCTATCCTCAACTCAAATATTTTTCCCATGAGGTAGTGCCTTCACATATTCAAGGCATGCACTATGGCTATGTTGGATGTATGGGTTGACTCAGGTTCTACCTTAGTTATCCAACAAAACCATTTTCACCATTGACCCTTCTGGTAAACCAGGAGGCTACACCGCACATAGAGTGCACAACGTAGTCTCACCTGAGATGGCTTATGGGTGACTGCAGGACACATATATCTGCAGTCATGGAAGGGGTTGGGGATGTTATTTGTACTTCTATTTCTACTTAAACATGCATTTTATCATATCATTCCTCAGTTCTACTTTTTCATTCATTCATAATATTCATCTTGCATACATACTCTAGTGCATGTGTGGTTCACCCCCCCTAGGGCTACGTCCACTAAGATCTTATTCTTATTCCTTATTCTTCATCAAAATAACATTGCACACATTACATCATAAGTTATGAATGATGTATGTGAGGCTAACCAACGTCGCACCAAGCTCCTCAACTTGCGACCTAATCCTCAGTTACATCTCAATATTGACTCCATCTGAGCTCCACAACTCTCAACAATACAAAACTCAGACTAAAAAATGACTCTCCAAAATAGACTCGTTGCGCACAAGTTCTAAGTTAGGTCATGCCAAGATAAAAAGATAAAAGGATACAAAGATACCTCAATCTATCTCATACATCTTCTATGTATACTACAAAATGGGTTAAAACCCTTACATTATGACTCCAAAGCCCTAACCCTAATTGGACTCCGCTTTCCCACATTCCAACTTCCTTCCACGCGATTGGTCTTCATCCTTGCTTTGACTTCCTTCTTTCTCGATGCATTGCTTCCTTTTCCCTTTGTCGTGTTGGTCTTCCTTCTTTACCAATGCATATTGTTCCCTTTGGCCCACTCTACCTCGCTTACTATGCTTAACTCCCAAAATTTCCTGCTCCAACAGGCCCCCAACACTAACCTTTGGCTCGTCCCAAGTGATCCGAAAACAGATCCAGAAGCCTGATAGGGCTTGAAAAATGCTCAAAAATGAAAGTGCTCGGATTGCGACGAAACTTGTGCCATTGCATCCGTCTCGTCCTCCTGATTCCGGCGGTATATTTACTTCATCAAACGGAGTCCGTATGGAGAAGATATCGCGTTCTGTCCGAAAAGGGAAACAGGCAAAAAAGGGGGGATGACTGTATAGTCCGTACAGTCCACGTGGCATGTCCGTACAGCTGACGTGGCATGTCCGTACAGTTGACGTGGGCCAACCAGGAGGTGACACGTGGCAGACCGTATGGAGGACACGTGGCATCACCAGGACGCGACACGTGTCACACGGATTTGGCCTTTTCGGCGTACGGTTTGACCAGTATGGAGGTGACACGTGTCACCACTCACAGGGTGACACGTGGCACGCTGACATCATCACAATGACGTGGCAGCTGACGCGGCAGGTGACTGGGTTGTACGACCGGGACACGTGGTAGCATGGCAGAGAGACAAGTGGCAGTACGACGGATGACTTGGCAGGCACGTGGACCAATCACGTGATGACACGTGGCATTATCCGATTGGTTTTTAAGGGTGCCACGTGGCCCAGTCAAGGGCTACCACGTGGCACCCCATCATTGGTTGTTTGATTGTAATGTAAAATTTGGTTTGGTGTGTCGTCGGGAATGGAACCCACGACCTCCGGGTGGACATGTGACTAACGGCACGGGGCTAACCAACTCGCCGGCAGGTGGAACTTATTATTGCAACGAGCAATATAATATTTATAATTGTGTATGGTCCATTCGGCGGGGGGTAAAGAGCCGGGGCTTGGCCCCAGCCCTCAACACATTTGTTTAACCCATGCGACTGTGCAATGGGACCGACAACGCGCGGTTGTTACAACGATTGGCCGTGGTTCATGTCATATGACCCGGGGTCATAACCACCAACCATAACACGCGCGGGGAGTTTGTTTGACAGTTAAGCCGTAGACCACATGCAAAGTAACGAGACCAAGAGCCARCGAAATGGGGGGCTAGCGCGTAGCCCATGGGCTCGCGCTAGGYCCAAATTAACCCATATGACCGAGTTTAAAGGGGGCCGCGCRCCGAATTGGGGGCTMGCGCCCAAAAACATTTGCCAAGTGGGTTTTTTGTTAAAGATTTGGGTTATTTTTAATTAAATGAACCTATTTTTAGCTGATTTTCTCCATTTTTGGGGGATATTGGGCTTTTTTGGAGGCCAGATTCTTGGAGGAAGTTGGGGATGTGAAACCAACTCCTTTGCTATATAAACCAGGCTTGTTTGAGGCCAAGGGACAGTCATTCAGAGCAGAGTTATGCTGGAGGAAAACCAAGCCAAAGTTAGTTTGATGCAGGGAAGCCTTTGAGGTGGAAACGCTGTCGGATCGTTTATGGGAGCTTGGAGCATCAGTTTGGCGTGCCGTTTCTTTTGCAGGGTTCTCGAGATCTGGGACAACAAGACCAGATCAGTCTTGTAGCCTTTGGGCATTGCTGAGATGTAACTTTGAGCACTTGAGAAGAAATAAAGAAGCCTCCCCCACAGGAAAAAGGCCCGGAGACGTAGGCAAACATTGTGCCGAACTCCGTTATCAACCTGCGTTCTTATGGTTTGTTGTTTATGATGTTTTTCAGATCTGCATATGTGTTTTGAATGGCATAATCCTCTTCTTTCCTCATTCTTTCGTTAAATTCTCAAATGGTTAAAATATACATGCAAATTAAAACTCAACCATAATCATTGAAAAGATCCTGCCCGGATCACCAAGCCACTCAGGTCGTGTGTGCCTCCTTCACTGATCTCTGCAATTCCTGGAACCTTTTTGCTATTTCATTTGATTTTTCCTTCATCTACGTGTTCTTCTTTGTGAGGGTCTCCATGACCTGCACTGTAACGTGTTCCTTCAGCACCTGTATGTTTTTCTTGGCCCTTGACCAATTTTTGAGGAAACATTGGTCGTGTTTGACCACTTTTGGGACTTCGACAGGCTGGTTGAAGATGGAGCACCCAAGCGGAGTTGAGATCGTGGGATCTTATGTATTTTGTGGACTTGTGGACCCAACAAAGGGTTTACTAGGGTTTATGTAATGGGTTATGGATGTCGTCCCATGGGTTTACTCATGATTAGGCCTATTTGTAAATGTATAAATAAGTAGCTAAGTAATGTAAAAGTAGTGACTGATTGGCTTAGTGCATGACTAGTTGGCTATGTGCACAGTATGTTTGGCTTAGTGCAAGAGGTTGTAAGTTGCTCCGTGCAACAGACTGTGTAAGGCTTTGTGCAAGAATATGTTAAGACTTGCAGAGCTAAGTGCAAGTGATTTGTGAATTGCTTTGTGCAAGAAAACTGTGTGAAGTAAGGCTCTGTGCTACTAAGGAGTTGGCTTTGTGTCTTGACCTGATTTCGAGGAAGGTGGATCTAATGCGTTGTGCGCAGATCACTTGTCCAGTGCGAAGCTTGTCTCTGTGTCTTTGTGCACAGGAGAAGATGATTGTAAGAATATTGAAGAGTAATAATAATAAGAAGAAGTTGGTGGGCATAGCCCTACCCTGGGGTGAACCACGTATATCCTGTGTCTTGATGTGCTTTGTGCGATGTGATTTATGTTGTTTATTTGCATAGTGTTGTTGTTATAATGTATGATGCATGCATTTGATGTTGTTTATTAGTGCTTAGTGATGAATGAATGATAGATCTGAGCTAATGCTATGTGCTAAGTGATAGAAAGTGCTTGATCTTTACTGTTACTGCGTTGATCTGTAATAAGGGTTTAATCTGCGATGTGAATGAAATTCAATAACTATGAATATTTTTGTCTAAGTGCTTTGCTAAGTGTTGTAATCACAGATCTGTGTTGCATCTTGGTTGTAGACACCTGAGTCCTACAATCTCCCTGCCTCTACCTCGGGTGAGACTTCATCTGCTTCGCAGGTGTTGCCAAAAAGGCCGATAGTTAGGGTTTTTTTGGTGTGTTGTTGAAGCGTTGAACCCTAGGTCTACCCCTATGCCAACAAATGGTTCCGTTGCTGGGACCTGAACCTGTGATTGTTGGGAACTGAATAAAAGAGAAAGCTATGTGCGTAGATCTGTTGTTGTAGTGCGCAGTATTCTACCTGACTTGCGAAGCTCTGTGCTAAGAAAGAAACCTGATCTAAAGAAAAGAGGTAAGATCTTAAAGCTTTGTGCTATGGTAAAGGTAATATAAGTGGAAATTTTTGCTTCGAAAGTATGAATCTAGGTATGTTTGATAGATTTTGTCCTAATCTGAATGTTAGGGCACCGTTAGAAGAAAAAATTGATCTGAATAAATTTGATAGAAATAGAGAAAGATATGTTATTCCTATGCATATAAAGAATTTTTGCAGATTGCAGGTCTAGCACTATGAACCCATTGCGTAGTACAGGAAAGGTTGGGGCTCGTTTAAAAGAAATGGAGGATTAACATTGTGTTATAATTGTAGAAGACCGGGATATCTTGCTAAGGAATTTCCTGGTACATGTCCTATTTGTCTTTGTTGTAAATTTATTGGTCATGAGGTTGAGGATTGCCGAAGAATGATTGCTAAAGTTGAAAAGATGAACATGAGACAAGAAAACTATAAAGAAGGTCAAGATACTAAGGATATGTCAAAGAATCATACAGAAAAAGAATCAGAGACTATGTTAATACAGTTAAAAGAAGTAATGGATGATCACAAAGACATCAGTTTACCAGAGATCCTGAAGGAAAAACAACGCATAGTCACAAGAATAGAATACTTCAACATAGATTGTGTATTGGATGAAGAAACACACGTGAATATTATGTCAGAAAGCACTTGGGAAATTTTTGGAAAGCCTGCTATGATACCTTCATTGGGAAGGATAGACTTGTTCAAAGGAAAGATGATAACCCTATGTGGAAGAGTTACTAATGTACATGTTATTATTCTTGGAACTTAGACAGAACAAGAATTTGAAGTTATTAGGTTTGTTGAGAACAACGCCCCTTTTCCACTTTTGTTAGGAAAGACTTGGATTCAGAAGGATCATATTAGAAGGAAAGCAGAGGAAGAAGCTACAGAAAAGAAAAAGCAATAACTAAAGGATTTCATAGCTAGAAGAATAGATCGACTAATAGAAGAATGAGAAGATGAGTCAAAGCAGTAGAACACAAGAGAATTAGTTTTCGAGGTTGAAAGAAAACAAGAAGGTTTGAAGGACTTATCCATGCAAGAAAGAAGAATACCTACCCAAGGGTTAATAAGAGAAGAGGTATTACCTTTGAACCCTTTGAGATCTCATCAGCAGCGTGAAGCTACTACGCTAAGAGAAGATAAGAGTAAGAATGGAAAGAGGAATCTGAAAACTCATATCAGAGAAAAGAAGGCAAGGAAGCTCAATAAGAAGAAAGCCAAGTTAGAAAAACTACAAGAAGTTCCAGAGAAGACTTCGCAATTATGAGCGAATGGATCGTTGAGACCGTGCCATAATAGACTGATTCGTATTGATTGACACATTCCTTCTCGTTGGAGGAATCTGTTACGACGCTTTCTTATTTAACTCGTCGAACGCTACGTCGAGACCACTTTTTCCACCCATGAATACCCTAGCTAATAGAGAATCCATTTTATCACACTGTGCTTTCTATACTTTGCCATCCATTTGATTACCTCGCTTGTCTGTTTTCCTACCCAATCTATTTGGTTACAAGTGTGAATGTCGGGAAAACATAGCACGTTAGAGAAGTTTGTGGAGGAGATTCTTGTGGATCTCATGGCTAAGAGAGTTATGTATGTAGGAATAAAGGCATCATTGATTGGAGGATTGCAAGCATCTCCCTCGACTGGACGTCGTTCTAGCCGAACCGCGACTGAGAAGCGAAGTAATCACCACGATGATCTGGCTAAAACGAAGCAGATCCTGTTGGTCTTGCCAGATTATATACCGCCTTTGGATGGTGCGGTTAAACACGATGGTATCCCACATGACTTTGAGTACACGTTGATCACCACGTACATCCCGAAGGGGATATGCATAGTTGGACCCCAGTTAGGACACATCCTAGCTCTGAAGAACAACGACTTCAACCTCAAAGACCGGAAGAACTACACGATGCTCACGCCACATAGGTATTTGATGAAGATGACTAGGAAGAAGTCGTGCATAGTCTCCCAACCATGGATAAAGGAGCTCATGCAGTTCATGATCCTGAATGTAATGAATATCCCTCACTTTGGCTGACATCAGGAGGTTAACGCTTGCATTAAAATCCTCCTGTCATGCTATCGCGGAGGATATCTGTGGATCGACAGGCGTGTTACTGTGGATCTGGTGTTGATCCACTTGATCACAGGACTGACCATGCAAGTATCGGACCATCAGTAGTTCTACCTAGGGAAGACTTCAGATCGCTCCCTGACATAGTTCATAAAGGAGGATTATGGTGATGTAGAAAAGGGAAAGTGAGGCTACAAGGTAGCCTCTATCTAGGATGGCGCGGTGTGCCTCACTTGTCAGATTATAGTTGGTAAGATCGTCAGAAAGAACCGTCTAACACAGGTCACTGGGTTCGTAGTATACCTCGTAGGAAAGTGCGTGGAGGGGATGCAAATGAACTGGGTGAGTTACCTCGTCAACGAGCTCGAGAAGGATTGTCACAAAGCACAGGATTAGGGGCATGGATTTCATTTTAGCTAGTTACTTGTATTAATCACATTTATCGCTTGGCAGATGCCGGAAGGAGCGACATTTCCAAAAGTTGATCCATCGGAGCCGTTGGATGCAAGGTTCTCCACCTTGTGGTATACAAATGATATGTCGAAGCAGTGGCAGTCGAACACCGTGTTCCATGCTTACTACCTGTAACTGAAGTGTGTTATTGAGGCATTTCCACAAATGACACCGAACACATTGCACCAGTATAGACCGCTAGCGAAGTTCCACACAGATCGACACTTTATCTACGTCACTGTGTGCATGGATGAAATTAAGGAGGAGCTACAGTCCTATTATAAGATGATTGACAAAGATATGGAGGAGATCACCAAATAATGGCCAACAAAGTTCCTTGTACTAGTGGAATATGCAGAACTCTCCGACTCCGACATCATCGGAAGTCCCTTGGTCACCCGATTCGAACATGAAGGACAAACTAGCACGAAGAAAAAGAAGAAAAAGGAGGAAGTCCAAGACATACAGACTGACAGTGCCTCGGAGAAAAGTGTGACTGACTTACCTGCAGGAGGAGGAGGAGACAAAGTAAACAGAGAAGGAGGAGGGGATGAAGGAGAAAAGCAAGGAGAAGGTGCAACTACACTGCCTTAGGATCCCCTTATTGGAATAGAGGATTCGCAAAAAAGGAAGGCTTCTCCAGAGAAATCATCGGCAAGAAAACAAGACTCGCACCAATAAACCCCAGTCGAAGAATGTGCTCACAGAGGACGATGTTGGTCTAATCATCGTAGTCATCGAAGATTCTTCATAGGATATATTGTAGAGACATGGAGCAAAGCAAAAGATGCTGTATGAAAGAATTGAGAAAGAGCTGAAGGAGATACAACAAGCCATCCATTCGAGTCACACAGTACCTACTACACCTTGTTCATCAGACATTGTAGAATTGGGGGATGAGCCCGCCCAATTATGAAGACTAGCAGATGCAACAGAGGCTCGACTTCAACGAGTCCAATAAGAAAAGGAAAAGGCTATAGAAGCATTGAAGTAAGAAAAGGAGGAGGTCTTAGAGAAATTATGAGTTGCGCAGTCTTGCGTAACCACCTACGAGAAGGAGAAAGATGAAATTTGGGTGATGTTCGAGGAGGACAAAGAAAAGATACAGAAATAAAGAGACTAGCTGCTCGCAGAGAAGATTTTAGTCAAGGAAGTGGTAAGACAAGCACTTCGCTCTGTTCCAGAATCGACACATGAGAAACATGAGGAAGTTGAGGTTTAAGTGACGAAGCTCGTTGAGGCCATTCAATAGCTTCAAGCGAGAGTAACAGATTTAGAACTCCAAGCACTATCAAGCACTCCGCAAGAAGTGCGCGATCAGAGGGAAGAAGTTGCCAAGAGCACAATTGGAAGGATAAGGACCCTCGCCTTAGAATGTAAGCAGTTGAGTGATTGAAATGCGCATAGCTATGAATGCCTCGCAGAAGATACAGATCTGAGGAAACTGGAAGCATAGCTACAGGAGGCGTAGCAGTAGGCATCCACCATACAGGCACAGATGAATTCACTCACTGTAGTTGAGAAAATAAAGAGATCACAGGAACAATGTGCAGTCCAATAGATTACTTTCATCTAGAGCAAAGTCATAAAGGTGACAGAGAGACTCCATCCGGTGCAGGACGAAGCCTACACAATTTTTTAAGAGATTGAAGGACAAGGCTCATAGCTAGACCAAGTGGTTGCGATAGTGGAACAACGCCTGGAAGGGCCTATTACGGAGTAAGTGAATCAGGAGTTCATCGAGAAGGAGGCTCTAGCGAAGCAGCAAGTTGAGGAAGCTTGAGCTAAGCTCGAGGCCTTTGAGGCATCATTGCCCAGATTTGCGTGACTCGAGACGATTCAGAAGTGAGTGTTGGGGGCCTGTTGGCCCTTGACCAAGTTTTGAGGAAACATTGGTCGCGTTTGACCACTTTTGGGACTTCGACAGGTTGGTTGAAGATGAAGCGCCCAGGCAAAGCTAAGATCGCGGGATCTCACATATTTTGCGGACTTGTGGACCCAACAAAGGGTTTACTAGGGTTTATGTAATGGGTTAGGGATGTCAGCCCATGGCTTTACCCATGATTAGGCCTCTTTGTAAATGTATAAATAATTATCTAAGCAATGTAAAAGTAGTGATTGATTGTCTTAGTGCATGAATAGTTGGCTATGTGCACAGTATGTTTGGTTTAGTGCAAGAGGTTGTAAGTTTATCCATGCAACAGACTGTGTAAGGATTTGTGCAAGAATATGTTAAGACTTGTAGAGATAAGTGCAATTTCTTTGTGAATTTATTTGTGTAAGCAAACTGTGTGAAGTAAGTCTCTATGCTACTAAGGAGTTGGCTTTGTGCCTTGACCTGATTTTAGGGAAGTTGGATCTAGTGCGTTGTGCGCAGATCACCTGTCCAGTGTGAAGCTTGGCTCTGTGGATTTGTGCACAGGAGCAGATGACTATAAGAATATTGAATACTAATAAAGAAGAAGAAGAAGTTGGTGGACGTAGCCCTACCCTGGGGTGAACCACGTATATCCTATTCCTTGATGTGATTTGTGCGATGTGATTTATGTTGTTTATCTGGTTAGTGTTGTTGTTATAATTTATGATGAATGCATTTGATGTTTTTTATTAGTGCTTGATGATGAATGAATGCTAAATCTGAGCTAATGCTATGTGCTAAGTGATAGAAAGTGCTTGATCTTTACTGTTACTGCGTTGATCTGTAATAAGGGTTTAATCTGTGATGTGAATGACATTCAAGAACTAATGCATATTGTTGTCTAAGTTCTCTACTAAGTGTTGTAATAACAGATCTCTGTCCCAACTTGGTTGTAGACACCTGAGTCCTACAACCCCCCTGCCTCTACCTCGGGTGAGACTTCATCTGCTTCGCAGGTGTCGCCGAAAGGGCCGATAGTTATGGTTTTGTTGGTGCGTTGTTGAGGCGTTGAACCCTGGGTCTGCCCTATGCCAAAAACTTTCTATGTGCGCCTGTTCCATTATGGATTTCTTCATTTCCAGCATTGTTATCATTTGTTCTACTTGCTCTTGTAGGGGCTCCAACTGAGCTTGTCTAGTTTGCCTTTCCTCCTGGATGTTCTTCACTTCCATCTACAGGTTCTTCATTTCCTTCATGACCCTCATTCTCAGGGGTATGGCCATGGTTTTTTGTTGTTCCTTCAAATCCTGAATTGCAACGTTCATCTTTTCTTCTCTCTGCTCCATCTTCTGGAGCCTTTCATCTTCCGCTAGGCTTGTCCAAAGTTGTCTAGTCCTCTCGTAAAGTTCTATTATTTCCTTAACTTCTAGTGCAAGAAGATATGATTTTTCTGTGGCATGCTGATCTCTTTCGGATTTGACCTCTGGTGGGGTCGTTGGTGTCATTTTCTCCACCAATTCTCTTATCTCTTGCTTGTATTCCTCCATTGTCTGTGATATCTTTTTCAATTTTTCCTCTGCATTGATTTCTCCTGTGAGTGTGTTGTCTGAAATTGTTTGGAAGACTTCTTTAAGTCTTCTCTCTAAGCTATTTGCACGATGTTTTTATTCCTCTTGTTCCATTTGTACTTCTGTAAGAACCATCTCCAGTACCTCTTTTTCTTCCTTGATTGTCTCTAGACTTGTGGCATCTGTCCTTGCCCTGGAGTGTTCTTCTTGGGCAAAACTGACCTGTAACTGATATAATGGTTTTGTTGGTATCCTCGTCAATACCAATTCTATATGTTTGATATACTTAAGTTGGGTTTATGCCAAGTCCTCGTTGATTCACAACATGTCTTTAGTCAGGTTAAAATTCTTACTGGCCAATGTTGTGATCTGCATTGTTTCCTCCTCGCTCTGCGTTGTTTGTTGTTGTGTTGTCTCATCATTTCATGCCTTTTTCAAGAATATCTACTTGAATACATGTTTGACCTCTGTCAGCTCTTGCATTATTCTTTCCCTTTTTTTTTTTTTCCTCCTCATATTCTTTGGCGGTGTGGTCTTGTACTCTCTCCGTGACTAGTTCTGCATCATCTTCTATTATGGTGTATTCTGGGACTTCCTTGTGTGCTTTCATTTTCTTGTGCACACCACCCATGTATACAACTGTTCTCTTTGGTGTCTTTGATCGTGTTGGCTATGTTGTTCTTGGGGTATCTGGTATGTCCCCTCCTGCCTATCCCTCTTAAGCAGGGATGTTGTCCTTCTTCAGTGTTGTGCCATTAATACCAGCTGTGCGGTCCTTTTGTTATGTGAACGGCTTGGGGATAATGTTCTTCTTTATTGGTGTGCTTCCCGTTGTTAGCTTCTTACTATGTGTTGTGCCTCTTGTATTATGAGTTGGGGTACTTTTCATTTGAGATGAGATTTCTTTTGTTGGTTCTTTATCCTTTGTTGGTTGCTTGTCCTTGGTTGGTTACTTATCCTTTGGCTGTTCTACTGCGGCCTACCATTCTTCTTTCCATCCTTTCATCCCCCACTGGAATTATTCTGATGTGATGTAATAATGTATCTTGAGCCATGTATTTTTTGGGTCTCTCTTTGCTTGTATCCATGTGTTATGTTTGGATTCCTTACAGTTAGCTATCCCCTCATGTTCCTTCACCACTTCAGGTGGGATTCTCCATGTATTTCCAATATTCTCTTGCATCTTTTGGATATACATGAAAATAAATACTTTCGTTGTCTTTCCTTTGCTTGTCATCTGTGTTGTGTCATAGAGATTCATACCTTGATACGCCACATCTTCCTATTCTTCCTAAGAACATGGAATGCTTTGGTTTCTCCCATGTGTTATCACTAATAGTTGTCAAGGGTTGCAAAATGTAGCCATGATCGCAAAGAAAAACACTCGAGGGACTCAGTCTAGACTCGAATCAAGCAACATGTAGGTTTAATCTTTCAGTGACTGAGATTCCATGTGAATTTTTGATCGGCGGTTCGCAGTTTTTAGAGTTCAAAAATTGCTTGAAGTTTAACACCAGATAAAAGGGTCCAAGGTCCCGAAGCCCTGAAGTAAGTATGAGCCATTGATATTTGAAGGGGAAAAGTGGTAGCCGATCCAAACCTTCGGGGAAATGAGCTTCGAGAGAATTGAAGTGAGAAGTGCACATAATCCCCGAGTCCCAAATTGTCGATATGTCAAAGTCTCGAAACCCAGGATTTGTGGGAGCCATCCGATCCAGTGGGGATAGGTGGAAGTGGATTAAATGATGTCATAGTATCAGGCTTTGGAGGTTTTGAAATGAGCCACAAGCAATTTTTGTGATTCATGAAATTTTGAAATAGATCTGGGTCGTTCAAACTAGTGGAGCACGTGACACCTGATCGACGATTTCGCGGTTTCGCACATCAGGAAATCTGAAGTCAGGAGTATGAAAGCTCCCGATAAGCGAAGTCTCGAAACTCCTTGGGAAATTTGGGCCCATGATCACAGCTCAAGGTTGCATGTGGGTTAAGGTGTCGGGTTTTGCAAGAGCTGCGCCAAAGGATTTCCCCGATGAAGCAGTTAAAGAAAGCTAGGGAGGCGGTTGGAACATCATCTCCCTCCATGAATGCAAAGGTCAAAGATGTCAGCCCGTGGTACCCCTGCGAGAAGATGTTCCTACGAATTCCATACTATCTGAGCTCGCGTCTGACGGAGGCATACCTACGCAGTCTGACAGAGAGGGCGCCGACTGGAAACTTTGAATGCAGGGGTCTGATCAAGCTCCTAGTAATTGCAATAGTTTTGAGTATATATACTCAGTTTTGATATTTTGTTAAAGGGGGGTCGATGGTCGAGCTAAGCTCTCGTATTGTAATGTTTTAATGAAGCTCTGGTTCTTTGGTTATGTAACTTGATATGAGATTTCTTGTTTAATGATTGCCAACTTCTATTTCCATCTTATCCGTGTTTGATATTGAATGTTCATGATCGAAGGATTCGCATGGATTGTGGTGACTGTGTTGTAATGAATGTTTGATTGCAATGTAGTTATAGCGTTTTTAGTTTCTTGGAACCCCGAATTCAAGAGGATCTTGTTTTCAGAGTTTTTCTTCCTTAAGATGCTGGAAGACCTGATGTCCAGATCAGACCTTTACATCTTCTCCTCATTTTCTTCTTCCTACTCACCCTTACTACAACTTACCAGTTGAAGTTGATCAAGACTTCATTTGATTGTTCATACTGCCCCAGTTTTCTGAGTTAAAATGATATTCTCTTGAGTCTGCCCTATTTGACCTCTTTAAATCCATTAACTGTGACATATAACTGATGGGTACTGGGCTTACCTCTGCTGCAATCCAGAGGTGACTTTTGGTACTAACATTTTTGTTGTCGTTGTCGGGGAATGAATTGAAAAATTTTCCCTGGGATTGAACGACAATGAAGTTTCTGATTCTGAAGGTGCATCAGATATCAGAACCATTGAAAATTGCACCTGCACCTAGCAACTCCATTGTGGCGACTCCACTATTTCCACTCAACGTTTTCAGTTGTGGCTTCCTCTAGCACACTTGAAGCTGACCCAGAGGAGATTTCTCGAGAAATTTTTTAGCAGTTGCTTTCTCAGCTTGAGAAGTTCCCTAGGAGAACGAAGATGATTAGATATGGTCTTTGATGGTGAACAAAGACCATACACATTCAAAGCTACGCATATTTCACCTGGCAATTTCATGCCTAAAGACTCCACTAGCGACTCCGTTGGTTTGAAATGAAAGAGACTTCGGCTCTGAGGTATGCCTTCTGTGATTTTTCGAAAATAGTTGGTTTCCCAAATCCACTACCTGATAGAGATGAATGGGAAGATATCCTCCCTGAATTTCAAGCAAAAATTTTGGAGGTACCAACTGAGCATTTATTGGACTTTCACGAAGTTATTCATCGACTTAATATCATGCATGAAGATGTCTAGATCAAAATTTTCAGATATTCATTAGGGGGGGCTGCTCTTGATTGGTGTCAATCTCTTCCCACTGCAAGCATCAATTCTTTGACAGGTTTTCATACAACTTTCAATTCATTTTGTAAGGATTATTTTCCAGCTTAACATCTTTATGAAAGTTGTTGTGATGAATTTTATTTGTTTCATGAAGCCTCTGCTGGTCCTGAAAACCATGTTTGTGATGAAGCTTTTACTGTAGAAGAAAGCATTTGCTATGAAAATCTGGAGGCGTTGAATGATATTCATTATGTTAGCCCTAACATAGAAACATCTGACATCATTTCAGATACATCTGTTCTTTTAGATGTTCATAAATATCAACATGCCTCTTGTGAAAATTATGAGTTTATAGAGAAAATGTTGTCTACAGTAGATAGCTCTCCTAGATATGGGGTTGAAGCAGATGTTCCTGGCAGCCCTGCTTATGATGAAGAAGATATGGTTGTGGAGGAGGATTCTTCTCTTTTCCTTCAAGAGGTTTCCCATGATATATTTTTACCTAGGATTAAAGAGAAAAATCATATGTATGAACAACCAGAAGCAACAGTTACTGTTGTCCATGAAATGGATATTTTTAATAGTTATATTCTCGATGGGATCACTGTTTTGGAGGTTGATCATAGATATGAAGGGAAACCCTTTTTTGATGAATATTCTAGTGATGATGAGCAACAAGCTTATCCTACATTTGATCACTATGAAGACACTAAATGGAATGACAAAAAGCAGAGCTTTCCCATGGTCCCTATTTATGATGATTACGAATATGATCCTTGGGAGAGCCATGGAGAAGAAGAGGAGGAGCCAAAGATGTAGTTTACAGCCTGCTCAGAGCCTATAAGTGAACAACCATCGTTTTAAATTAGTCAGCCTGCATCAACCTATCATTCACCTGATATTTCCATAGATATCCATCCATGTGTGAGCAGCTGCCAGACAGAACATGCTTTCGGTCACCTATTCTATGAGCCAGTCACAGAGTAAATGGAGTTGCAGTTCCTCCACGTTTTGAAGCCTCTTAGCTTCATCTCATTTTCATCATTCAGAGGAAAGTTGAAGGATGTAACCATTATGTTGTCACGGTTGCATCATATGTTATCAATCACTGACATAGCCAAGGGCCTTCCAGTTAGACAATTACTTGAATGGCTATATGGAAGTTTTCTTTCACCTAGCATTTTGTAAAATTTTCAGTTAGTTTAGGATTGTACATAAATAAGATCCTTCTGGAGCCCATGTGTTTTTTTTCATTTTAGTAGAGTAGTGTACATATTTTCCTATTTTCTTCTGTGAATATTTTGAGCATGACTCCATAACCCAACCGCTAAGGCACTGGAACTACGCATTCTTGACATCTCGCAGGGAGCATGCCATCCCTTGTGGAGCCAAATGTTATCACTAATAGTTGTCAAGGGCTGCAAGCCGCAGCCATGAGTGCAAAGCACAACACTCGAGTAACTCAGTCTAGACTCGAATCGAGCAACATGCAGGTTTAATATTTCAGTGGCTGAGATTCTATGTGAATTTTTGATTGGCGGTTCGCGGGTTTCAGAGTTCAAAAATTGCTCATAGTTTAACACTAGAGCAAAGGGTCCAAGGTCCCGAAACCCCAAAGTAAGTATGAGTTGTTGATCTTTAAAGGGGACAGGTGGCAGTCGATCCAAGCCTTCGGGGAAATGAGCTTCAGGAGAATTGAAGTGAGAAGTGTGCATAATCCCCGAGTCCCGAATTGTCAAAGTCCCGAAACCTGGGATTCGTGGGAGCCATCCGATCCAGTGGGGATAGGTGACAGTGGATTAAATGATGTCGTGGGATCAGGCTTCAGGGGTTTTGAAATGAGCCACAAGAAATTGTCGCGATTCACGAAATTGCGAAATAGATCTAGGCCATTCAAACTAGTGAAGCACGTGGGGCCTGATCGACAATTTTGTGGTTTCGTGCATCAAAAAATCTGAAGTTAGGAGTGTGAAAAATCCCGATAAGAAAAGTCCCAAAACACCTTGGGAAGTTTGGGCCCATGATCACAGCCCGAGGTCGCATGTGGGTTAAGGTGTCGGGTTTTGCGAGCGTTGTACGAAAGGATTTCCCCAATGAAAGAGTTAAATAAAGCTAGGGAGGCAGTTGGAACGTCATCTCCCTCCATGAATGCAAAGGTCAAAGTTTTCAGCCCATGGTACCCTTGCAAGCAGATGTTCCCACGAAGCCCATACTGTTTGAGATTGTGTCTGACGGAGGAATACCTACGCAGTCTGACAAAGCGAGCACCGACTAGAAACTTTGAATGCAGGTTTCTGATCACGCTCCTAGTAGTTGCAGCAGTTTTGAGTATATATACTCAGTTTTGATATTTTGTTAAAGGGGGTTGATGGTCAAGCTAAGCTCCTGTATTGTAATTTTTTAATGAAGTTATGGTTCTTTGGCCATGTAACTTGATATGAGATTTCTTGTTTAATGAAAGCCAGCTTTGTTGGGTATGTGCTATATTCTTTGCACGAGTAGCAGTGTCAGAGAATCTACGCTGGGCGCACAGGGGGGGTGTAAGGGTTCGGGGGTAGCACCCCCCAATTTTTTTTTTTTTCGCATTGCGACCGCATTATATTTAGGTGGTTTTTTGGCACATGGTTTCTTTGTCGATGGTTTTCTATTTCTAGTTAAGGAATTAGGGTTTTGGACTAATCCATGTCATTGGGTTAGGGTTTTGGATGCCGCTAGCTCCTATATGTATTTTGTATTGTAAACATTATAACACAATGAATGAATATAATATATGTTGGTTTTCCCGGTTTGGGTTTCTAGGGGAAAAATCTCTATGTAATGTTTGTATTTGCCATTATATATTTTCTGTTCTTTTCTGAATATATGTTTGCAGTAGATATTGTACAAGGTTAGAATTTACAATCTTCTGTTTCCATCTTATCTGCCTCTGATACTGAATGTTCATGATTGAAGGATTCACATGGATTGTGGCAATTGTGTTGTAATGGATGTTTGATTGCAGTGTAGTTATAGCGTTTTCAGTTTCTTGGAACCCCGAATTCAAGAGGATCTTGTTTTCAAAGTTTTTTTTTCTTAGGCTGCTGAAAGACCTGATGTCCAGAGTAGACCTTTACATCTTCTCCTCAATTTCTTTCACCTACTCACCCTTACTACAACTTACTAGTTGAAGTTGATCAAGACCTCATTTGCTTGTGCATACTGCCCTAGTTTTATGAGTTAAAATGATATTCTCTTGAGTGTGCCCCATTTGACCTCTTTAAATCCATTAACCATGACATATAAATGATGGGCACTAGGCTTACCTTTGCAGCAATCCAGAGGTGACTTCTGGTGCTAACACCATGCATTTGGGGCTATCAAAATTAATAGCCAGGAGTAGTGGAACTTCGTTCCATCATCCTGTGCATCCCTACAGTCTTCTAAGAAAAGGTTGAGTAGATACGGTGCCCAAATCAAAACTGTATCATTTACGCACTGCGCAACGTCTACGACCACCCATGCAGGTGCCTCCTATTTGCGACATTTCCTCAGTAGCTTGCATGCCATCAAATTTTTTATAAACCTGGTAATTGGGTCATTAATGTTCTTGATAATCATCCCTCTGTTGCCTCTGTCTATGCCAAATGTTTCCTTTACCTCTTCTACAATAGATTTTTCCTTTATTTTTTCATCAAGGTATTTCTCTGGCTTTACTTCATCTGTCAGTAATCCTATCAATTTGGCAATTAATTTGACATCTATCGAGACAGGTCTGTCCATCCATAGAAATCCTACATGTACGCACGCCAAAAGTTGTTTGATGCATGCTTTAACGTCTCTCCCTCTGCTAAAATGAGGAATGCCCAATAAATTCATGATGTCAGAGTTGTAAAGTCCGTTTATCCATTGTTTGGGCTCCATAATTGGGATTCCTTTCGAGGTTGACCCCTTGTTCTCCATATAAAATTCCTGCGCAAGCTCTAGGAACTTGGTGACTCTTGTTACATCATGATCTACATATCATAATTTGCGAACACATCCCAACATCTCTTCCACAATGATGACCGAGTCTGGTATGTGAGGCAAAAACAACTCGATTTGTATTTATGTGCGCGTTGATGCCTTCTCCTTCGATGGCCCTGTTGTCGTTTCGCCTAGGGTTTCTTCTTCCTCATCTGTAGCACGATCCTCCTCAACCTCTAGTTTTTCCTCTGCCATAGGTGTATCAAACTTTGTTTTGTTACTTTCATTGTCACCATGTTCATCCTCTACGTGCATCCTTCCTAGGGTTTTTGTGCTAGGGTTCGCTTCCATCCCAGGGTTTCAGCTCGACGCTTCTTGGATGACTTCTACCGTTTTTTATTGTGGGTTTTATTATTCAATCCTTTTCAGGCTGATAGATTCAATATATGTAGAGGGGATATCATCCACGTCGACCACTCTAGTCATTTCTTCCACTGGTTTGTTGGTGCTATGGGTCCTCCACGTGAATTGGTTGGGTTGTCCGAAATTTGGCAGCGCCATCTTCTTGTTTTCAGAAAAAATATGTTGTAGATCTCGGCCAGGTTCTTCACAATCACACACTTGCATGCACTTTGTTTTCTCTATCGCTCAGTTTCTCAAAAATCACAAGTGTTTTTCATTTTCCCCTTTTATAGGCTCGTTCATTAATGTTCTGACACATCCTTTCTTTTCCACTTGCCATTTTTCCACTTTTCTGGTCATTCTTCGTCCTGTTGCGTGGTGTTTACTTTTCTTGCTCATAGTCTTATGAAATATGCCACACCAATTTTTTTTTCTGTTGCACGCTATTATTCTCAATCATCTGTCTATCACTTATTCTTCTAAATACTTATTTTTGGCTTTTTCTTCATTTTTCTAGTTTTTCCTTCCTTTTTCTTCTTTTAATTCCTACTATTTACAATATGTACAAGTCTACTTGTTGTGTTGCAACTACTGAGGATAATTGGGTCGACTATCCCTACCATTCACCGGTCCTTAAACTTCCTTGCTTGTTAAGTCTTGCAGCTAAACAACACCTTCATCTATGACAAACTTTATCTGATATGGGCCTAGCCAATGCATTCTAAGCTTCTCTGGGTGCTACAAATACTTACTGTCATAGAGGAGAACCAGATATCCTTCCTTAAAATTCTTCTTATTAATATGTCTTTCATTCCATGCTTTATCTTTTGCTTTCTATACCTCCTGATGGAAACCTGCTATGATTATGTCCTCTTCTAATTACATCAGTTGAACCAATCTTTCTTGTGTTGCACCCCTTTCTGTCATATCTGTAATTGTTGCAATGCCAAGACATGGTATCAAATAGTCTATGGGAACTACTGCTTCATGTCCATACATCGATCTAAAGGGTGTCTACCATGTTAGCTTCTTGCATGTAGTTCTATAAGCCCAAAGTACTATTGGTACCTTCAAATACCAATCATCTCTATTCACATTACAAATCTTTTTCAAGGCATTCTCCAAAATCTTATTAAAGGCTTCCTCTGTTCCATTTTCTTGAGGATGATAAGGAGTACTCTTATGATGATATATCTCAAATTATTCAAGCATTGCTTCAATTGTAGTGTTGATAAAGTGAATCCCCTGATCACTCAACAATATTCTTGGGCATCCAAACCTTATCACTACATGTTCAAATAAAAAGTGTGATGTTGTCTTTGCAATGTAATCCTTCACTGGTGCTGCCTCAACCCATCTAGTCAAGTATTTTGTCGTTGTAATAATATATCTTTCTCCTGATCTTCTAGCTGGTGGGTTAATTGGTCCAACAAAATAAACTACCCATTTGTCAAACAATTGCAAAGTAACCCGAGGTTTCAATGGAATCTCATCCCTCCTGGATGGTACCAACTCTGTGGTAGACATCATAGTTCTGACAGTATTCCTTTGCATCCTTATGAACTGTTGGCCACCATAATCCTACGTGCAATACCTTCTATGCGATAGGCTTTCCTGCATAATTCCCTCATGCTATGCCTTCACGTGCTTCTACCAATATGATAGGTCGTTCATGCACCACCACACATCTTCATAGAATGTTATTTGCACCAAGTTTGTATAAATGACCTGCAATAAGTTGATAATCTGCAACTCTGACTACCAAATTCTTCTTATGGGCGGTGCTAAATTCCTTTGGTGCAACTCCTATACTCATAAACTCAATAATGTTAGCAAAATACTCATTAGCAACCTGTACTGAAAATAGTTGAGCATTAGGAAAATTATCTTCCAGACTGTTTGGTTCTTCTCCATTAGTTATCCTGGATAAATGTTCTGGTCCTACATTCAATCTTCTAGGCTTCACCACAAATTCAAAGTCAAATTCGTGAAACAAAATTATCCATATGCATATTCTTCCCTCCAACGCTGGCTTATTGACTAAATATCTCAGAGCAGAATGATCTGTAAACATCTTGAAATGTTTATCTAACAAGTAATGTATATATTTATACAAAGCATACACCATAGCCAATCCTTCTCTTTCTGTAGTGTTATAGTTCTTTTCTGAATCAGATAACTTTTTGCTTCAAATGTAATGGGGTGATCTATATCCCCTTCTCCTGGTTGGGTTAATACTGCTCCTAATGCTATTGCAGATAAATCAACATGCACATAAAATTATTTTGCCCAATCTGGAAACACTAAAATCAGTGCAATAAGCATCTTCTCCTTCAAAATATCCAAACTCTGTTGGCATTCATCATTCCACTGATACTTAGTTTCCTTCTTCAACAACTTCTCCATTGGCGCAGTAATCTGTGCATATCCCTTTATGAACTTCCTGTAATACCCTGTATGACCAAGTGTACTCTTCAACTGGTGCACTGACTTCGGTGGTGGTAAGTTAACTATGACAAAAATTTTAGTAGGATCAACTAATAGACTCTGTTTACACACCACATGTCCTAACAAAATCCCAAAAGGTGCGCTGAAAATACATTTCTTGATATTCAATGATATCTGACACTGTCTACATATGTCCAACATCAGCCTTAATACTTCAACATGATCCTTTAATAAACTAAATATTGTCCAATCATCCAAGTAAACTTCCAAAAACTTATGAATGAAGTCCTTAAAAGCTGCTACTACTACCCTTGAAAAAATTGCAAGTGCATTCTTCAATACAAATGGAATAATTTTATAATGAAATGATCTCCATTCTATAACAAATGTTGTCTTATGTCTATCTTCCGGTGCTATCCTGATCTGATGATAACCTGAAAATCCATCTGTGAATGAGTAGGCTTCTTACCCTCCGACATTTTCCAATACTTCATCCGTGAAAGGAGTAGAGAAAGGATCATGTAAGCAAGCATCATTTAGTTTCCTCAAGTCCACATAGATCATGATTCCCCCTTGCTTCTTTTTCTGCACCACCATAGGACTGATCCACTCTGATTCTTCCACAGGTTCTATGACACCAGCTTCCAACATTTTGTCAATTTCTTCTTTTACTTTCTCCTTGTATATTGGGTTCATCCTATAAGGTATCTATCTTATAGGTCTAGCATTTGGTTTCAAAGGTATCTTCATCTCTCCTAGTTCTCCTACTAAACCCTTCATCTCTAAAAATGTTGCTAGGAACAAGACACTGTACTCACACAGTAACTCTATAATTCTTTCTATAGTCTGACTATCCCAATAATCTCCAATACTGGCCATCTTTGGGTTTTCTGTAGTTCCAATGTTTACCTTCTTGATATTTAATGGTGTAGCATAATCTTCTTAATCAAGCTTTGGACCTTCTACTTCCCCATCACCTTCGATTTCTGGTATCTGGATATTGCACAGGTTTTCTTATGAATCTTCTTCTTCTACGACATGATAACAGGGTAATAGTTGTCTGACACTCTATTTATGCTGATAGGTTTGTTACAATATCAAATTTAGGTTCTTCAAATATCCTATCTCTTACCACCTTTAGTGTTGTATCTATCTCTTGCTCTCATGCTCAAAGGAAAAGGTAACCACAAAATTTTGTTGCATTTCCTCCTAACTTGCAGTTTCTCTGTGTTGTTCCTATTCTGTGTACCAGTTCATTGGAATGCCTTCTAGTGTGTGAATGAAACAATGTGGCCATTCTTCCGGGGGTACTAATATCCATTGAATCATGCACCTCTATACATGTTCTCGGGGTTGTCCAAATTCATCATATTTATCCAGAAATATGTTCTCCTGATCTGCGCCAAATCTAATGCACAATAATATTTTACCTTGAAACCAGTTATTAATCTTCTCCTTGTGTGTTCCCCACGATCTTGCAGGTGTAGCTTTCAAAGAAATATCCAATGTTGGTAATCTTTTATTTTCCATAACCTCTACCTCAAACTTCATTAAAAATTCTTCTAGTCATTCAGAGCATAAAAGGTGGGAGGTTCCCTTACCTATGTACCAACCCATCTCAGCGTGTGTGTCATTCTGGCGCATCTCCTGGTAGATAATTCATGTAGTCGTTGCTGCCATTTTTCCAGTCCTATGTCAGATTCTGAAGCACAAGAACTAATACTCCTCAAACTGAGCATTCCATCTATAGTTGGGTTGATATAATCCTCTTCGCGCATAGTAGTTTTGTATAATTGATTCACATATTCTATCAAAATATTGTCTATCGCAGGTTTCACATACCTTCCTCCTTCTAAGGGATCCAAAGGTGAAATAACTCTGTATTCTCTAGACTCAAATATCATATTCCTTGTCTTCAAATTGATAATATTTTGGTTATCAAAAGCCCAATCCATACCCAACAGTGTTGGATATGGTGAAGTGTTATCTACTATGTTAATGACTTCAAAGTGTGCCATGGTGCGCACACCATCTAGATCCACTAGTATCCCCTTCAATATTCGAATTGGCACTACTTAATGATGACTTTCTAGCTTCAAATGAATAGGTGAGTATCCTAGTTGAGATTCTCCCATGGCTTCTCATGTCTTCTTTGGCAGAACATTGACTTCAGATCCTAAGTCTAGTATGATATCCCCCATATTAAAATATCCAATGTTTGCATTCAACCTGAATTTTTTTCTCGTTCTTATCTTCCTCCTAACTTGATTCACTGTTTTGATCCTTTCTTCCCTAGGATTACATTTTTCCAACATATTTTGCAATATTTGTAAAGAGGTTTTATCATTCAACAATTTTACACAAGACCCCAAAAAGTTTCCCAAGTTACTTTGTTGTTCTGAAGGTTTCTCTTTGCTGGTTTGATCAAATAAGGGAGGCATGTCATACAATGGTACACCATCTATTGGCTTTGTCCCTGAAGTGGACGCAATATTTTCCTTTGAAATCTTCTATCTAGCTTCCTTGAATATCTCACTTTCTTTGCGCACATCAAACTTTTGTTCAGGCATTATATTCTTCCTCACCCACTGGTACTGATCCTAATCCTTCTTGGATGCATATTCTCTTGTCTTAGCTCCACCTCTAGTGACTATGTTAATATTTTCCCATCCTCTTCTATGTTTTCTACAATAATCCATTGCACGTTCTGGTTGTTTTGGTTCCTCTTGTCCTGTATTTTTATCAAGAGTGTTGGATAATCTTTTGTTTCATGGTTTGTTGCGCGACAATACATACATGTCATTGGTGGTTGTGGAAAATATATTGCATAATGTCCATGTTTCTGACAATTATGGCATACTATTGTTCCTCTTCCACCTCCAAATCCTCTTCCCCCATGACCTCCTTCTCTGAAGCCTCCTTTGTTTCCTTGATTATCTCTGTGCGGTGTATTATATTGGGGTCCCTGATTGTACTGCAACTGCGCATTATTGTACTATGGTGGCGTTGTACACTGTTGTGCATTATTATACTGTGGTGTTTCTCCAAACTGTTGCACATTGTTGTACTATGGTTGTGGTTGAAACTGTTGCACGGGATTATACTATGGTTGTTGTGCAGATCATCCTGTTATATGTTCAACCTGCACTCTATAGGTATCTAAAATCCTTTCTTTCATCATCTCCAGAGTTCTACATTCCTTGTCTTCATGTCCAACTGGCTTGCAAAAAATGCAAATGTATTTTTTGGCACTTTTTGGTACTTCTGTATCATGGGACAATGATATGGATCATGTCCATTTACTTTACAAATATCACACCATGGTCCTCCTGAAGATAAGGGGTTTGACATACCCACTCCTATATACTGTGCAAATAATGGACACTCATTCTTGTGGTGCCCTTCTGTCCTGCACATTGTACACCAAACATCTTCTCTCTTTTCCTTACATTTATTCTGATTTAACTGAAATGTAAGGTTCTTCAGATCTATCCTTAGCTCTTCCACAGCTGGGTATGTATTCTTATATTGATTCTCTTATAGCTGCAATGTTGCTTACAGAGCCTCAACATGGTTCTGGAATTTTTCTTGTCTCAAAGGATACTTCAAGTGTGGCAACAAAGAATTAACAAACAATTGTCTATGTTGCATATCAATAATAGGGAATTTCAACTTACCTTTTAACCTTTTGAATTTTTGGTCAACCTCCCAGACTAAGTCTCATGGCTTCTTCGTAATCTCTATGATCTCATTCATGAACTGGTCCTATGAACTTGGATTTTGAAATTTACTAATTAGTTGCCTCTTCAGCTCTGTGATAGTTGTAGGTGATCATGTCAGGTTATTTACTGCGAGACCCATGTACCAATCTAGTGTGCGGTCTCTGAATGTTCTTGCAAACTACGCAACCTTTGTATCTTCATCTGTAACTTTTTTGGCTTCCCAAATATTTTCACAAATGAAAAGGTGCTTCTCTGGGTCCTCCGAACCTTCACCTCGAAACTCTGGTAACCTAATAGTTGGATCTACTCCTGCCATTGTGAAACTTGTTGAACTAACACCTCTGCGTGATGTATAAACTTGATTGTTTCTTGTTGAACTTGAACGCCTACTTGAACTTCCACTGGACCCAAATCCTATGAAAATCCTTCTACCACTAGTCACTTGTTGGTTAACAAGTTTTTCTTCTGCAGTTGTCATAGTCGCACATAGGGTTGTGGGTTCCACACTAATTCATATCTGGAATGGAGATCCTTTTTTTTTACTGGACCCATGACCTCTGGTTTTCCTCTCATATGTGGCACATAAGATATCCTTAATCTGCCCCATGGCACAGACATCCTCTACCTCTTCCTCATCACTGTCCAAACCCTCTCACTCCGCTACTTCCCTCTTCTTATTATCCATCTTATACTGGTAGGGTCTTCCATTGCACGTCACACTTGCTTTCCTTATGATTTCCCTGGTTTGTTCATCATCCATCATGATGGGGTCCATTTCTTCCTTCTTTTGGCCTCTCTCCATATCCTTATCCATCTCTCAGATCTTCCTTAGTGCTTCCCCCAGTTCCCCCATGTGCGCAAAGTGGTATAGCTATTTGATTCCATGGTCATCATTCCTTTATCATATAATAAGATCTTGATCGATGTGTAAAGAGACCTAATGTACCTCCCTCTTGGTCCTTTCAAGAAATCCTTCTCTGCAACAGTATATGACTTCACTGTATCTATTGCAAATTCAGTAATAATCCCTGCAGTAATGCTATCTAACCAGAAATCCACTTCGTGTGTGAATTTTTTATTGACTCTTTCCAATCATGCAACATTCTCAGCAGTCCATTCGACTAATCTTATCTGATTAGTTGGATGGTTGTCCTTCAACCTTAATAACCATTCCTGTAATAATTCTGGAATGAAACAAAAATATGCTTCATGTAAATCAGTAAACACATACCACTGAATATATTGGCGCCGTGTATACCTGGAACCCTTATTATCTTTCTGCGCGAACTCCAGTTGCTTTGTTTCCAACCATCTCTCAATTTCTTTCTTCGTAGGATTCCATGGCCTGAACATCCCTTTTTACCACTGCATCTTCTTCATCAAACCCCTTCCTAGTTATTCTTCTAAGTTCTAGTCGACAATGGAACCATTTATTGGACGTATGGGCTAACCTGGGTTATACGTTAGTTCTCCAAAAAAACCCTTTTCACCATCACCCCTTATGGTAAACTAGAAGGCTATAGTGCGCACAAAGTGCACAACACAGTCTCACCCGAGATGGCTCATGTGTGACTTCAGGACGCAAATGTCTGCAGTCATGGAAGGGGTTGGGAAGTTCTTTGTACTTCTATTTCTACTTAAACATGCATTTTATCATACCATTCCTCAGATCTACTTTTTTATTCATTCATAATATTCTTCCTGCATACATACTCCAGTGCACGTGTGATTCACCCCCCCTGGGGCTACGTCCACAAAGATCTTCTTCTTATTCCTTATTCTTCATCAAAATATTGTTGCGTGCATTACATCATAAGTTATGAATGGTGCATGCAAGGTTGACCAGCATTGCACCAAGATCCTCAGCTTGCAACCTAACCCTCAGTTACCTCTCAATATTGACTCCATCTGAGCTCCACAACTCTCAACAATACAAAAATTAGACTAAAAAAGGACTCTCCAAAATAGACTCGTCGCGCACAAGTTCTAAGTTAGCTCATGCCAAGATAAAAAGATAAAAGGATACAAAGATACCTCAATCTATCTCATACATCTTTTATTTATACTACAAAATGGGTTAAAACCCTTACATTATAACTCCAAAACCCTAACCCTATGTGGACTTCTCTTTCCCACATTCCAACTGTCTTTCGTGCGGTTGGTCTTCATCCTTGCTTTGACTTCCTTCTTTCTCGACGCATTGCTTCCTTTGCCCTTTGTTGCGCTGATATTCCTTCTTTTCCAACTTGCATTGTTCCCTTTGGCCTACTTTTCCTCACTTACTATGCTTAACTCCCAAAATTGCCTGCTCCAACAAGCTACCAACTCCAAATCATGAGGAGCATAGTGCCTTTCATGCTCCTTGAACTTCCTTGATTCATAGCACACCACATACCAATTTTGACTAAGGACTCCACCAAGCCCTTCTTTACACACATCAATGCATACAATGAAGTCTTCATTTGGATCAACAATCCTTAGTATTGGAGCACTTGTTAATAATTTCTTCAAGTGTTGGAAAATCCTTTCACAATCTGATGTCCACTCAAACTTCACACCCTTCTTCTACAAGGAAGTGATTGGGTGTGCAATATTTGAGAATCCCTCAATAAATCTCCTGTAGTAACCTGCAAGTGCCATGGATGATCTTACCTCAGAGACATTCCTTGGTGTTGGCTATTCTTCAATGGCCCTTATGAAATGATATGGCCCAAATAATGAATTTGCTTATGATAGATTGAGAACTTTCTCAATTTGGCATACAATTGATGCTCCCTCAATATCTGTAATACCATCTTCAATTGTTTTTCATGCTCTTCCTTTAACTTAGAATATATAAGAATGTCATCCAAAAAGACAATGACAAACTTATCTAAGTATTCTCTGAAAATACCATTCATTAAATGCATGAAGACAACTGGTGCATTTGATAACCCAAATGGCACCATTGTGAACTCATAATGGCCACACCTTGTTCAGAAGGCATTCTTGTTGATGTCTTCATCTTTTATTCTTACCTGACGATAGCCTGACCTGAGATCAATCTTGGAGAATATTTTTGCATCTTTCAGCTGATCAAAGAGGTCATCGATCCTTGACAAAGGATACTTGTTCTTCACAGTTACCTTGTTAAACTGCCTGCAGTCAATGCAAAGTCTCAACGTTCCATCCTTTTTCTTCACAAATAATATTGGGGCACCCCAAGGTGACACACTTGGACGTATATACCCCTTCTTTAGAAATTCTTCAAGTTGCATTAACAATTCCTTCAATTCTGGTGTACTCGTCCTGTAAGGGGTCTTGGATATTGGGGTTGCTCCATGTATCATATTGATGGAGAAATCAATATTTATTTTAGGGGGTAATCCACGTATTTCTTTAAATATATCTTCAAACTCATTTGGGACTGCATAATATTCAATGTTTGGCACCTTATCTTTAGGTGTCTCTTCCATATGTGCTGCAAATATTTGACACCCTTTTATGTAACTTTTCTTCAGTTGCAAGGATGAAACTTCTCCGATGGTTACTGCCCTGGGAATTCCTTATATTGTCATTAAGTTCCCTTCCTAATCCAAGCAAGTAAATGTCTTCTTATTGTTGATATTATGGTAGCTTCAAAAGGTATCAACCTCCATGTGTAACCTCTGACTAGATTAGAATATTTCAGAGGCTAGAAAAACCCTAAACATATATGTACAAACCCTTGAAAACAAGTCGGCTCAGTAAAAGAATTAATATTAAAGTATTACCCTCCAAAGGAAAAAGTAGGCCTAGAAAGTTGACACAGAACACTATAAATAGAGGGTGCTTGAGTTCATTTGGACACACACTCACACTTAGATAAGTAGTGTGCAAGTCTAGAGGAGGAGTGCAGCTGCAGCGACTGCAATTGGGTATTGGTCTTGGTTTGTGGTTTGGAATTTCTTCTTGGTGCACTACCCTTGGAGAAAGGCCTCTCTCTTGGTTATCTGTTGGGGGTGGTATTGCTTCTAGAATCATTCTATCTGTCAAAGGTTACAGTTCTCGGGGGTGGCTGTGTTCCTATGGTTGGGTGACAATATTGAGATATTGTCTATGGTTAAACGAAAACATCAAATATTTTAACAGGTAATGGGCCCACACTGCCTTCAGATAGTCTAGCCGCTAGAAGGTAGATCGACAGTTCCTTGGCAAGCTTGTTGTGACACCAGTTGTAGCTGTAGCTAGGGTTTCTAATTGTGCAATTGCAACAAACCCTAACTTAACTTTATGGGCACTTCAAGTGAGAATTTTGGCATAATTCTTGGACATTGTAGTACGCCTTAGCCTAGCGCGCCTCTTGGTACCCTCAACAAGAAAAAAAATGTCAAGGTTGAATTTTTGGGTCAAAGTCAAAGTTTGACTGGTCAAAGTCAAAGTCAAAGGAAGTCATGACTTACTCCATGAAGTCAGAGAACAAGCTAAAAGGAGATTCAAACTTCAGAGCATGGAAGACAAGGATTGACCTCATCCTTGCTAAGAACAAAGTTCTAGATATCATGAAGGGAAAGATCGTGGAACCTCAGTTTGAAGCAAGAAGATAAAATGAACCTCAGAACATTGCAGCAATGGAGAAGTTCAAGGACAATGACATCAACGCTATGAGTATCATTGTGGACTATGTAAAAGATCACTTGATACCCTACATATCAAATTTTGACTCATCCAAGATGTATGATGCCCTAACTAACCTTTTTGCAGTCAGAAATATTGGACAAGTGATGAGTTTGAAGGATGAGCTCTATGACACAAAAATGACTAAGGATGACATTGTAGCCTCATACTTTGTGAGGATTTATCAATTGAGAGATCAACTACAAGCTATTGAAGAAGATATTCCAGAGAAGGAAATTGTGAATATAATACTTAATGGTCTTTCTAGATCATGGGATGTTGCAAGCATGAATACAAGAAAGTAGTTTCCTATGCTGGAAGAACTTTGGACCTGTTGTGCACAAGAAGAGACAAGGATCAACTCAAAGGGAAGATCTCATAAGGAAAAGGATGCTCACGCCTATGCAACAAAGTTCAAGAAACATGAAGGTAAGAAAATATTTGGTTCAAGAAAGAATTCAATCATAAGAGAGATATGTCAAAAGTACAATGTTTTGGATGCAATGAATATGGCCACTACAAAAGGGATTGTCCTAAATTAGCAAAGAAGAGAAAGGAAAGACACCATGCATCAACTTCCAATGATGAAGAACCTTCAAAGAAAGCCAAGCATG
>ML849954.1:32492-49001 GCA_009831015.1 Picea engelmannii
CTGTTTAGCCAGACTATCTGCTCTTGGTGGTGACCTGTGAAGAGGGAATTTCACTTTGACCTTTATACTTTAGCCTCTCCAAAACTCCAGGTCACTGGGGACATCTCCCTTGGGCCTAACCTCCCTAAAAAGAAAGAACCTCCCCATTGTGGTGACATTGGGTGGGGTAGGTTCCTGTTACACCAGTTTGGCCTCTATCTTCTAGCCTTTTGACCTAGCTACAAACTGTGTGATAATAAGACCTTTTACAAGTTCATCATGCAATCATCTCTTATTACAATTTTTTATGGAAATGTAAAGAGAAAAAAAAAGGTGGTCTTTATGACCGGCTGAACTTCTGAACTCTGAATTTTGAACAACCAATGTTCAAACTTTGGCGGCTCGCTGGAATTCTATACTAGTGCAACTTTGATGGATAACAGTCCTAATAGAAGTGTATCTCGCAACTGGTGCAAAGTCATACTCGACTCCCTCAATTTGTGAGGAGCCTCATGCCACAAAGCGGGCCTTGTGTTTCTCAATGCTGCCATCTGCAGTGATCTTGGTCTTGTACAACCACCTGGAAGTCACAACTGACTTTCCCACTGGCCTCAGAACCACATCCTAGAAATCATTGCGCACAATGGAGTCATACTCCTCGACCATGGCCTCTCTTCAGACCTGATGGTCAACTACTTGCACAAAAGTCTGTGGCTCAGTATCCCTGACACTCATCACAAGTGCTAAGTATGCTCCAAATCTGACTGGTGGCCTGCTCTCTCTAATCTGGCTCTTGGGATCCCCTACATTCTCCTTGGCCTCCTTCAGGGTCTCCTGAAACCATCTAGGTCTCCTCTTCCCTGAAGTGGTCAATGGAGAAGTAAGGTCACTCTGCCCAAGAGTGACTGCCACAGGACTCGTCTCAAGACTCTGAGATCCTGAAGTCTGTGCTCCATTTGAAGTCTGTGCCCCCTCTGAAGTCTGTGCCCCATCTGACTAAAAATACTCTGACTATGACCCTGGAGCTGTGCATGGTGACCCTGTCACCCCTGATACTAGTGTACTCAAAATCTGAGGTTGTTCTCCCTCTGAGATTGCAACCGAAAACTCTGCATCATCCTCAAATCCTTTCTCGACTCAAGAGATCTCGCAAAATCCCTATCCTCCTCAAAAATAACATCTTTGTTCACCACCACTCTCCTAAGTGGCATAATGTAGATGCGATAGGCTTTTGACACCTCTGAGTATCCAACTAGAATCCCCTTTTGGGTTGTGGGGTCTAGCTTTGTCCTCCTCTCCGAGGGGACATGAGAGAAATTCAAGCACCCAAAGATCTTGATGTGCTCGACATCGGGCCTCCCACCAGTGAAGGCCTCCTTAGGAGTCATCTTCCCCAAAATCCTATGGGGGCTCTTGTTCTGCAGGTAAACTGCAATAGCACATGCCTCTACCCACAAATACAAAGGCAAACCCTGATCATGTAGCATGGATCTCGCTGCATCGGTAATGGCCCAGTTCTTCCTCTCGGCAACCCTGTTTTGTTGGGGTTGTATGGTATGGTCATCTGTCTCCTAATGCCCTGTTGTGCACAAAATTCTACAAACTATCTAGAGGAATACTCTCCCCCGTTATCCGTCCGCAAGACTTTGATCCTCTTTCCCGACTAGTTCTCCACAAGAGCTTTGAACTCTTGGAACTGTGTGAAGACCTCACTCTTGGCCTCCAAAAAATAGATCCAAGTCTTCCTCAAGTAGTCGTCTATAAATGTGAGATAATACTCACAACCACTCAAGGACCTCTAAGTCATGGGCCCAAACACGTCCGTGTGTACTAAATCCAGTATCCCAGCTAACCTGTTGTCACTGCTGGGGAACGATGCACTGGAAAACTTTCCAAGTGCACACCCTCTGCAAACATCCTGATGCTCTATGTTGATCTATGGCACTCTAGTCACCTCTCTCAGTCCTCCAGGAACCCCATGATGTAGGTGGGCCATCTTGTGATGCCATAACTCACATAACTGACTATTGTTGTCGCTACTCGCTGCCAATGCATGTAGTGGCTGAAATAGTAATCTGTACAATTTCCCATCTCTCACTCCAATCACCTGTCCTGAGGCTAGTGAAGACCCCTAAGGATGAATCAGTACTTCGGTGCCTTTGAATGTCACCTCAAGACCTCTATTCTGGAGGGTGGAAACTGAAATCAAGTTCTTCTTCATCCTAGGGATGAAAAGAACATCAGTAAATGATATAGGTGGCAAGCTATCTCTCTGAAAGGTAACTGTGCCAATCCCAACAACTCTGACCACTCTATCATCTCCAAGAGAAATCTCTATCCTGACCTCAGTGTCTCTGAGATCAGAAAAATTCTCTCGAACTCCAGTCATATGGCTTGATGCCCCACTGTCAATATACCAGATACTGGGTGATGTCTCAACTAAAGTGTAGCATAAGTGAAAGGCACACTCTCTCTAAAACTATGTTTGAAAATCTGCCTCCTCTGTTGTAGTTGTTGTATCACCCTTCTTCTTCTTCTTGTTCGGACACTGTCCAACATAGTGCCTGAACTTCTTACAAACAAAGAACTTCACTTCGCTCATATCTCTCCTCTGACCACTACCCTGACCGTTGCTACTCTCTCCTCTGACCACTACCCTGACCGTTGCTACTCTCTCCTCCTCCACTCCCCTGTGGTTGGCCCCCAATCTTGGGACCTTGTCGACCCCCTCGGATAGCCTTCTTCTTTCCCTTTGTCCAAAGAGCAAGATCCTCCTCACCCTTACCAATCTGTTGTTGCTGCTACTACCGCTGTCCAGAAGCCTTGGCTGCTAGCCGAATCTCCTCCTAGACGAAGTCATCCCACATCCTGTCCCATGTAGGCATGACCTCCCTGGAAACTATACCACATACAAATGGACCCCATGGTTTGGTGAAGCTATTCATAGCTTGCCTCACCAAAGAGTTAGGATCAACAATCTCGTCGATGGCTCCAAGCTCATCTCTGATCTGAGTGTAATGACCAAGGAATGAAGTTACTGACTCATCCTTGAGAATGCAAATTCCCTTGAGTCGGTCATGAAGAACCATCTTCTAGTTCTCATTGGAGCTCTCATACAACTTGCATAGAGATTCCCACATCTCATATGCACAAGTCTTCCCCATCAAATTGGGTATGATATGGTCACGAACTACGTCACAAATATTCCTCTTGGCCTTGTTGTTCCTTTTCCTAAACTCTGCCACCAAGACAGGAGAAGTGACAGGAATGGGGGGAACAGTTGCCTCGACTATATCCCATAGCTCGAGGTCCTCCAAGATGAATATCATCCTTGCCTTCCAAGGCGACCAATTGCTAGCCCCTGCTAGCCTGTCCTCAACTCGCATATGAGATGCTGACATGTCTGCCAAACTGCAATCCCCAACTGATGCTCACATTGCCAAGGAAAACACTGTCTCACTCCTGTCAACACAGGTGTGAAAAGAGACAAGTGTAATCTGACCTCACTCCTAACAAAATAGGTGTGAAAAGAGGTCAAGTCAAATCAGCCTCACTCCTACTGCATAGGTCTGAAAAGAGACTGATGAAAAGTGTCCAAACTGCCCAACAATCCTCTGAAAAATTATTCTCTCTGACAACCACTGAATGAGTCAATGGCTGTTCTCAAAAATCTGCCAGAAAGATATGTATGACAACCACTAAAATGATGTCCCAACTGTCCAAAATTTCAGCCACCAAAACTCTAATACCATGTGAAAAATCCAGGTCCTATCAAGCTTTCCTCCTGTGTCTGTCTTTGACCACATAAAAGCTCTAATTTTAACTATCTTCTGAATTATTTGCTTTTGTTTTATAACAGCCAATAGTCCAAAACTTTATGTTGATTTGTTATGGTTATGTTCTCAATTTTGGGTGCTCTAGCATGTCGTTTTTGTCACCAGAAATTAGTATATGCATCTCAAAATAAGCATAACACACCTAAACATCGTTTACTGTTGAAAATGAAACAAATCTAAGAGACTAATACATGCATTTGTAGACATAGGTATTTTTGGTCAACATGACCCTGGATAAACCCCCCCCCCCGGAGAAAACCAGTTTGGAATATGTATGTATATATGAGGAAATCAGATGATGGAATACAGTAAGTACAATACATGAAAGAACTTGATACAATAGCAACACAAACTGAGCTGATATACAAGCTCAAAATCACCAGATGCGCCCCAGAATGGTGCTCCCCTCATACAAATTGCCAGAACCACTGAATCTGCTCCAACTGCCAACTGTGAGCTCAGATCTAGAAACCCCTCCACAACAATGAAGCTCTGCTGAATGGCTATCCTCTGCAACTGATCTCACTACAATCTGATGTCTAGAAGTCTCTCAATTGTTGATGTGCCCCAATATGGCAATGCACCCTCCTCAGAAGTCGAACCTCTCCAGTAAATAAACTATGGCATATGATGCAAGCCTCCCTCCATGAAAGATAGCACCCAAGCTCAAGCTTCCTCACAAAACTAACCTCATCTCCATCCTCCAAGAGCTCCTCTCTCAATGAACAAGTGAACAAATGAAGAATGTGCCCTCCTTCACCCTTTGTGCCCCTCTTTGACATCCAAAAAGAAACCTAGAAATCCAACGGTGGAGATCATCTCATCTCCCATCTAATCGATGGTTGAGATCTTCCCATGAATATATAAATCACAAACCCACTTTGGGTTAAGTTTCCTAAGTCAACTTTACTCCAATTCACCCCTTTGTGAATTAATAGTCACTTTTAGGCAAAAAATGACTAAATTTCACTTTAGACAAAGTCAAAGTGAATTTAGACAAAAGTACAAGGTACAAAGTGTAATGTCCTTCCCTCATGTGCTAAGGAGGTCACAAACACATGGGGAACACCTCCAAATATACAAAAATCAACACTTGTTACACCAATCTCATACCACTTGCCTTGGGCTTTGGGCAAGTACAGATTGTGTGATAACAGTACCTTCGTCTGCAATGCACTTTTTCCAAGCCCATCAATTTCCTTTTATCTTTCTTTCTTTTTTTTATTTCAATATAGCATAAGGAGAGGTTGAAGGTAACTACCCTGGCGTGGTGACCAGATGATGGTAATGTCACCCACAAACACCTAGTGGAAATGAGAAGGTTGGCTCGTGATGAGAACCCTTTTTCTTAGCCATGCAACTGAGAGCCATTACCTTGGTTTGGTGACCAAATGATGGTAATGTCATACCACTAGATATTAATGGACATGATAGGTCAGCTCATGATGAGACCTCCTATCCTTCAACCAACCTTGTAAGCATTCTTTATTATATTGTGGGTCTTGTTATCGCACAATCTATACTTTCCCAAATCGTAAAGGCAAGTAGGCCTAGATTGACATAACACGGAGTTAACCCTATCACTGTTACCCCAATAGGGTACCTCTTTCTCTTTAGGAGGAGGAAAACCTCACTCCAAGGGAGACATCCCAGGACCTATCTGGTTGATGAAGGGAAAAAGATACGGTGAAAACCCACCCCTCTCTCTAGGTCGTTCAACAGAAGAAGTCACTTTGGTGAAGTTTAAAAGGACAAGGGGAAAAGAGAATGGGTTTGTACCTACCCTTTACCAATAAAACATCAAATGTTAGTAGCAACAGTTATAATCAATGACTTCTTAAACAAATTATGTGCTGCCTGAACAAATTACTATACATTGAAAGCAAGATTACAATAGCAACATTGTATCTTGTGGGTCTTGTTATCGCACAATCTATTCTTGCCCAAATCCTAAAGGCAAGTAGGCCTATATTGATGTAACATGGAGTTAACCCTATCACTGTCACTCCAATAGGGTACCTCTTTCTATTTAGGAGGAAAACCTCACTCCAAGGGAGACGTCCCAGGACCTAGCTGGTTGATGAAGGGAAAAAGATACGATGAATACCCACCCCTCTCTCTAGGTCGTTCAACAGAAGAAGTCACTTTGGTGAAGTTTAAAAGGACAAGGGGAAATGATAATGGGTTTGTACCTGCCCTACCAATTAAACATCAAATGTTAATAGCCAACAGTTATAATCAATGACTTCTTAAACAAATTATGTGTTGCCTGAACAAATTACTATACAATGAAAGCGAGATTATAGTAGCAGCATTGTATCTTGAAAGGTGCAAGTTATGATGACAAGGAAGAGTTACAATAGCCTTGCAAACTTGATAATGGTTTGTCACTCACACTCTTCAAGATAAATACAAGTCAATGAATGACTTAAATGATTGTCCAAACATTTATAACAACATTAATTAACGATGATGACAACAAAGGAAACCACTTCAGAAAAGCACTATAATATATCAATAAGACACTACTTCAATACCCAATGATTATGGTTTGCTTAGTACAAGTGCCCAATGATTTTATGGATGAATTTAGGGATGTTAAGGGCTGCAACAATGGCTGTAATAGCAGCTATGACAACGATTACACCTTCAGAATTTTCACTCTAAGAGGGAAATTAAACATACACTTTAACACTTATTGATAGTACCTTGCCTTATACAAATTATGGGATGACTTAGATGGTTAGTAGGCTAATATGAGCCGCAAAATGATAGCTGTAGAAGTGATTATGACAACAAGAAATTAGTTGTTAGTATTTCTAGACTAGGTTAGCAAATTAGTAGAGTATAAGGTGAAAGAGTTTGCATATGAAGTGAAGGAGTTTGAGTTGAGTCTTGTCAAAAAGTAAGAGAGGAAGACTAGTGCCTTCAACGGTAATGGAGTCAAGGTGGACGACTTCTTCTAAGGCTGCAAATCAATGATGATGATGCACAAAAGTCTAAGAGGGAGAAAACATAGGAGAAGTAGTAACTTACGTCCTCCTAGGCTTTAACCTCAAGAGACAAGATGCTAAGGTGTAGGCAATTCTAGGCCCTAGAGCCTTGCTCTCCTTAGACTTTTTATGGAGTAAAACTTATGCAATTTAGGGCTCTAGGGTTTCACTAGTTACTAGATCAATCCAATGAAAATCTTGGCAAATAAAAAGTAAGAAAGAAGCAATTTATGTTTCTTACTTCAAACATTAAATACACCATGCAATTTCATAATCTTGTATGAGCAAATAAAACCATACAATAAACCATTCAATAGATGAAAAAATGAAGATTTCACTTACTTGCACCAAGAATAATCATGAGAATACTATGCAAGATCACCATAAAACTTCCAAAATTGATCCAAGTTGCAAAAACCAGCCTTAAACAAGAGTGGCGCCTCACAATTTCAGCCAATGACCTCAAGAGGGCTCAAATTTCAGACCTCTTGTCTTCAAGGACAAGTTGTGATGTGAAAATGAAAGTACTTTATGTTTATTTATACAAAATTTTGACCTTTAATTAATTTTAGGTAAAAAATAAGGCCGACCTAACCAATTTACAATAAAATTCAATTTTGACATAATAAAAATTAATTTGCATCTAGAAACACCTCCAAGGGTGATGTCATGCCCCTCTAGGGTGACGTTGAGCCCCATAAATGAAACGTTGAGCTGGAAAAGTGGGGCACTTGGCCTCTAGAGGCCCCAAATATGAGGTGGCATGGGGTAAGTATTTATGCATGGGGTGTGTTGACCACCTATTCAAATCGGGGGTCAACTCCATGTGCCATGAAGATATGCACCTAATGGTGCTACCAAGTTGAAGACTTGTTGGTTCTACAAGGCAGTTTTGGCCTTCAACATTTTGTTGTAATTGGAATTTCCGCTCCCTTGCGTGAGATAATAATGTAATAGGTCTACATGGATCATAGTTTAAGTCAGTTTCATTAGGACTTCTTCATTAGGAGATTTCCTTTCACTAGGTGTTTTTTATCCTCAGGTTATTAATTGGGCTTTTCAGCCTTATTAATTTCCCTTGAGTTTTTCACTCCCCACAATAATTTCTCCAAAGTAGTGAAAGGCGTTCTAATGGATGAGACCTATGTAAATAAGATCTAGGAATGTTGTAAATGACCATGTTAGACATATCCTAGAGTCTATCGAAATTCCATTAAGTTTTGATAGGAATTTTTTAATAATTAAAATTCCCAAACTGGGGATTTTTAATTATTTTCGATGTAAAATGTAAAAAGATGGTCCTTGGGTATTTTGTATAGGGGTATTAGTACTAAAATCAAATGTTTAATACACCCCTACACCCTTGGACCAATTCTTAGCTCATTTGGACAAGTGTTTCTCGGTCTTTGCCCATAAGGAGTCAAAGTCAGTAAAAAATCAGCATGTAATTGGCTTAATTAAAATTGCCGAATTTTGTAAAAGTCATGAAAGTCATGAGAGAGTGTGGGAAAAGTGTCCCAGTATCCTTTCCTAAGTTGGGAAAACATTTTCCAACTTAGAAAAAACCCCTTATCCTAACCCACAACTCACATTCATCTTTCTCCTAGAAGAGGGGCGCCCCCCCTCGCTCATATTTCATAAAAATTAAAATACACCATGGGAACCCCTAAAACTTTCGGAAAGTTCCCCACTTGACCCCATTTGACTTTTAGATAATAGGGAAAGGGGTTTCCCCCTTCCCAACACACCCCTCATCCTCCCACTTTCCCTCTTTCCCTAAAAGTGCGCCCCACTTGATGAGACCCTCCTCCTTTGGATGGGTGACACTTGGAGCCTATCCAAGTGGACTCCCTCTTCCTCCTTTCCTATAAATTGAGGCCTCCTCCACTCATTTTATCATCTCCTCTCATAGCAAGTCTATTATGCCAGAATTCTTTCTCTCTTCCTCACTTTCTCATGCTCTCTCATGTATGAATCTTGCTACAAGTATTTGTGGTGATATTTTGGTGGATAATAAAGGAAGCTTTGGAGAGTCTATGGTGTGCATTGGGAGTCTTCTTGGTGTATCCATCTTATTCTTGTGAGGTGATATATTTCCATTGTTTTTCATTTTTCTTTCACTAGTTTGTATTTAGAGACTCAAGCAAAGTATTTTGTATTGGGTGCTATTGGTAGTAGTATTGATATTGATTTTGTGGTAGTTCCTTAGTTAGTTTGGAAAGTATTTTTCAAGCTTCTTTGGATGCTCTCACCTCTATTTTTCTTGTGTAGCAAAGGCAAACTTTGGGGAATCACTATTGGATTGGAAGAGTGGCTTTAGAGTGGAAAGACAAACTCTTTTAATCATTTCAAAGTTTCCAAGATTTATCTAACCTTTCTTTTCTTTCTCATTCTCTTTTCTACTTATTGTTATGATGTGGAATAGGTTCTAAAAGTTTCAAAATAAATCTCAAATTTTCCATTTAATTTTATGTATCATTGGACTAACTAAACTTAACAAGTTTCATGGTTTTGTACCATACACAAGATAGTATCCTTTGACATACTTTATGCAGATTTTTAGCATCAAATGAGAGTTGCTACAAGTGATTTAGCCCCAAATACCTCCAAAGGGCATTTTAAGTTGGGACATCAAGTCCCCTTTCCTCCTACTTCTTCTATATAGTTGTAAGCCATCCTTTAGAGTCTCTTGGGTGGCATTCTTGTAAATTTACATAAAAATCTGATATTGTAATAGTTAGGATTTCTCATTTTTGTTTTTCATTTTTACAGCCATACTTGGCCAAAACGGTAGGCATTGTGCCTCCACTTGTGCCATAGTTGTGGGGTTTGCATTTTCATTTTCAAAAGTATTCTATTTTTTACATAATACCCAACTTGGCCAATACGGTAGGCATTGTGCCTCCACTAGTGCCATTGTTGGAGTAGTTTTGCTTTCAAGTCTTTTCATTCTTTCAAACAATTTAATTTTAATTCTTTATTTATATCCACATTGGTCAAACAGTAGGCATTGTGCCTCCACATGACCGGAATTGTGAGACAACCATAATTTCATTTGTTTTGTAAAGCAATAAACTAATTTTATTATTTGTTTAAGGCAAACTAATAAAATATTTCACATACATTTGTTTTGCCCCATCTTGCAAATTGGTATAAGCTATCATTTCAATAACGGAAGGCTTGTTTTAATTTAAAATCATTGCTCAAGTAATTTTTGTGTTCCCAACGTTTGCCCCATATTCTCTCCCCTTGCCACTTAGTTGGATCCTGGGTGACAAAAAAGGACAAAGGTTGGAGGTAGTAATTAGGCATACACAACCAATTATTGTTTTTGCACCATAAAATCAAAAACTTGGAAAGAAGCTTGGGGTGCTAGGTCAGCGACGATCTCACGACGCTCGGCATCCTCCGGGTGCAGTACCTTGAAACTTTGGGTTGACCTACGGAGCTAGGGTAGGCCTTGTTTCCATACTTCTTGAGCACCCAACACTACCTTTTGGTCAAAACAATAATGGTTTTGGGGTAGTCACATAGTTTTATGACTCAATCTATCAAACTTGATCCCTTAATCAAAGTGAGATCTAAAATCTGTTAAAATTTAGCTACACACTACATTCACAACACATGCAATATATGTTTCAAGGCAATCTCACAACATAGCATTTCAATATCGTCTTACAAGAAATATCATGGTGGTGTGATCTATTTTTTAAGCAAATTTCATAGTTGTGATACTTAAACCTCAATCAAGTATTCCTTTCAAGTTTTACAATCACATTTAAGGCAATTCATTTTTCATACATTTGGGTATTTCAAGCGTTTCACATTTCAAGCATATCTACATTTTGGTGTCTCATGTGATTGGTGTATAATCTAATTTCCTTTGCATATTTGTAATATCATCGAATGTGTTTATTCTTTCTCCTACAGTTTTATGTATGATATATTTCATCATTTCATTTTGTGAGGTGAATGTTTCATTTATCTAACTATCTCTTTCATGTATATTGTGTAATTAACTAATTCATCTTGTTCATTGTAAGCTATCTTTCAATATTCAATTTGTATCTCAATTGTAACGTAATATCTTGTTGTATCTTATAGCATTGATTATATTTTGTTTAGTTGTATTTAATTCTTGTATAATCTTTTGACCCCTTGCCCAACCTTAGGCACTAGTCATAGTTGACTTAGGGAAAGGTTTGACTCTCATTGAAAGATTTTCATTTGCAATGTTGCTTGCCATATAGGCTAGTTTCCACTCACCTTTAACAAACTAAAATTAACTCCTAGAATTCATCTAATAATTCACATAGTAACTAGGGTCTACCCCCCTTGGCTTCCCTAGGAGTAAGCCTAGACGGAAGAGGTTCAATTCAAAGTGACAGCGTGGGCTTTGAACCTAGGCATTGTGCCTCCAAGGACACACTAAGTGAGCATGACTTAGCTCACGTTTGCAAGTGTGTATTAGGATGGCAGCAGGGTGTGTTATTCACCGAGTTGCACTAGCTGAATTTGAAGATGAGCAGCCAAAGACTGAGCAGACAGATGCTCAGAAGTCAGAGTTCACAAGTTCAACCAGTCTTTTAAAAGACCACTTTTTCCGCATTTCCATCCCTCCGAGGGCATTGTAATAAATGACTTGAGCATGAAATATTGTAGAAGACTATTGGCCACCTAAGACCTGGGCACAAGTATGTACTCTAGAGTGTTTTTTTTCACTTGTTAATTATTTTTTGCCTGCCTTAGTGGGCGATTAATAATTTCTAAGTTTTTTCACTCAGAGACTGACTCCAAAGATGGAGTATGTGTTGGTGATTAGGCATTGGTATGGTATAACCCTTTGTTGAGAAAATCGACAAAAAATCGCCAAAATCGCGAGAAATTGCGATTTTTTCAACAAAATGTTTTTTTCTCAAAAAATCGCTGAAAAAAACGCAAAAATCGGAAAAATCGTGAAAAATCCAGAAAAATTGGGAAAAATTGATTTTTAAGTTTGCTGATATATTGTCGATGTTTTGGCGATTTTTACGAAACGATGTTTTCTGGACCTCGACGATTTTTTCGCCGAAACGATTTTTGTAACACTGGTATAACCAATGTCTAGTGTCTAAATGTATATGAGTTCATTCTAGGTCATGTCTATTTAGTCATATGGAAGTTGTGGATAGGTTTGATAGGTTTTTCTTAATGTTTTAGTGAAATAATAAATTTCTCGCAAAACAAATTTTTTTTATTTGTAAGTCAATAAATTGTAAAAATATGGCATCAATCATTGTCAGATGCCATATTTATGCTCGTTTTCCAAGCCAGAGTACCATGTAAACCCCTATTTCCCTTCTGTCGAGGCAAAAAAGTGATTTTTATCACTAAAAAATGAATTTATCTCAAAAAATATGGAAAATGGGTCATTTAATTAATTCCCTATTTTTTAGGGAAACCGGGGAACATGTTGGAAACATGTTTTTTCTTTGTCCCCAGTCAACTGGAAGCCTAGGCTAGTTTACTAGAGAGGTAGGCGACTTCACTAGAGTGACACGGCACGGAGGAGATACCAATGAAGGGACTCGACCCCACTCGCTTGTGTGGTGCATTTAGAAAGGATGGTGTACATCCCAAGGTAGCCAACGCACCCTCACACCCTAGTTCACCTCACTTCACTCCCACTCACACCTCACTCCACCTCACTTCACCTCGCATACCCCTACTTCACCACACTCCATCTCCTCTCCACTCCACACTCATCTCCCCTTAACCTATGCACCACTCCCCTTAGCTCATGTGCCACTACTCCTCTCTCATGCGCATCTCCCTTGAAGTTGTCACCCAACTAGCTATATATACAAGGCGACCCTCCTCCCTTTGGTTAGTTGGAGCTTGGGTGACCTTAGTATACATGATTGTAATCTCTCTTTATTAATTGAATCAAAAGGCTTTGGAGGTCAAGATTGGTGTTTGGACTCAAATGTGTGGATGCAATGTTAGCTTATGAGGTAATATTATTCTTAGTTTTCTTTCTAGTATTTGCATCAAGGCTATGGTAAGGATATTGCTATTCAATTAGAGTATATGGTTTACTTGTTTGTTATGCTATATAATTTTTTAATGCATTTGATGCTTAGATTCTTATGTTAAGTTTTTGTTTAAACTAACGTGGAACAAAGTCTCTCTTGTAGGAAACACCTTTTGTGCAAGTATTTGTCAGAAGCTTGGAGTTTGAAAGGCCAACCTTGTGGAGAATCAAAGAAGCTTTCTTACTCCTTTTCTTCTCTTGAAGCACTTCAGAAAATGTCCTCCCTCTTCTTCACACCAAAGAAAGACTCCATTGCCCAAGGGTTCTTGAGGCTCAAGCAAAGGCTCCACAAAATTGCTAAAAATTTCTTCTCCCTTCTTCTTTCTTTACATGCATGTTAGTTAGATATGTTTTAAAGGATAAATCTTAGTATCTAATGTTGCATGCATGAAGTATTTAGATCTAGTTTCAATTTTTTCCAACTAAAGAGTAGATCTAAGATAGTCTCTAAGCAATTTCTACATTTTTCACTTAAATTTTAAAGCTAGAAGTTGCTTCATTTTTCTATCTAAATTCAGCTAATTGGTTGATTCATGCTTGTTGTTTTTTGGGACAGCAAACATAAGCAACTAAGAAATCTTAGTTTAGGATAGATTAAGGTGTCAAAAGTCTCAAAAACTTTCCTTTTTTTTGCCTTAGAAAATTTTTAGAAATATTTTTGGTAATTTTTCTCAAGTTTTAGTTAATCTTTTAAACTCATTCAAATCATATTCTAATCGTTTAAATTGCTGTTTTCATGCAGAAGTAACAGGTACAAGGGGAGGCTCCGCCCAATTTTCGAAGTTTTAACCTCTTTCAGAACCCCTCGTTGGTGCTGGGAATTCTCTAGTTCATTTTTTGACTTAAAAAAGCATTGTAAGCCTTGATCTCTCATTATAAATATCAAGTGCATACAAAAGAAAGTAGTGTAGATTTGTAATAAAGTTTACGAGCCACAAATCTCGTCAATCGTCATTCCCCTTGCCCTTGGGGGGGAAACCAGTGTTTTTCCCTTTCTTGCTTTGGGGTTGCTTCCCATGTCTTTTCTTATTTTGTTAGTGTTATCTTTGCATAAAAAAGATAAAATCAACTCATCTCACTTAAATTGAAGTCATAAAATCAACTACAAAGTTTTAGATTTGCTTTTTGTAGAATACTAATTGCTACTTTCCTTTTTGCAAATATTGGAACAAACCCAAATTGCTCAACCACGTATGCAATCCTACTGCTACGTTCAAGTGGCTCTGGGGACCTAGAAATGGTTTGAGCAATGCATGCTATTATAGTTAGGGAATTCTCTTGGTTGTGTTACTCATCTAAGACCTCTATGTTAATGTTTAAGCCATTATTATAGATGTTTGCATTTCATTAGATAACAATAGCATAATCCAAGATCACTAAGAAATACATAATCACAAGAGACACAACATTTATCCTGGGAAACGCTCTAGGGGAAGAAAACCCAACAAAACTTCCTTAATATAGATAGCCAATACAATGCCAAGAGATCTCTTAAGCTAATACATAAAGTCCTCTCCCAGATATGCGCTACTCCCTCTCTCCTTCTTCTCCAGCAATAGATCTTAACTTGTCTCTCAAAATGAGAAAGTGAGTTGTGTCTAAGTGAGGCGTTGGCCTCTTTATTTATACAAGTCTGGCACGTGTGAAGTGTCTCTTCACTGGCAGGGCCGACTTCTCAAACTGAGTGGGTAAACCCACCTTTATTATATTTCTGGGCCTCTTTAATATCTGTTGGGGCCAACTTCTTATTCTTCCTATTACAATTGTCTTTTGACCAATCCACAAAAGGGGATTTGTTCCTATTACAATAACCGAGATGATGAATCCACAATGGGGATTGATCCTATGAATAATATATCAATAATAATAAGAATACTCTTTGCAGTTACATTATTTCAACACTCCCCCTTAACAAGAAGGGTATTCTTCAGTAGCAACATGCGAGAGAGAGAGGACAACATCATCAACAACATCAAGTGGGTGAGAGGACAACATCATCAACAACATCAAGTGGGTGAGAGGACAACATCATCAATATTATCTTGGAACATTGACTGGCATATCTATAAATCATCGGAAGTTTTCTTCATCGGCAGCATCGTCATTCTCAAGGAATGCCATCATCATCTGCATCAATATGTATTAGTATAAAAACTGATACATCATCATCATCACAACACAAGGATGGCTCATCATAATACAAGACTGGTTTTACATCACAGCTGTCAAGCTGGAAGCTCAGTACTTGTCTCATCTCAATGTCTTTCTTTACATCACAACACTCAAGCTGGAAGCAAGACACTCATCCTACTTTACGTCACAACCATCAGGTCGGAAGAAAGATACTAGATTGGCTTTACATCACAGCTATCCAGCCGAAAGCTCAGTGCTAGTCTCATCATATCATCTTGCTTTATGTCTGAAAACTAGGTCAGAAGCAAGGAACATCTCATCTTTCTTTACGTCTGAAAACTAGGTCAGAAGCAAGGAACATCACAACTTGCTTTACGTCTGACAACTAGGTCAGAAGCAAGGAACATCTCATCTTGATTTACATCTGACAAATAGGTCAGAAGCAAGGAACATCTCATCTTTCTTTACGTCTGAAAACTAGGTCAGAAGCAAGGAACATCACAACTACTCCCCCTTTTGAGGAAGGTCCTTTCGGACTATGCCAAGCTTATCTCAGAAGTACTCAAATTTCACAAGATATAGGGGCTTGGTCAACACGTCAGCAACCTATTCATCCATGCTAATGTATTGGAGCTTTAAGGATCTTCTCTGTACCTTGTCACGGATGTAGTGATAACGAATCTCTATGTGCTTCGACCTGTCGTGGAATACAGGATTCTCTGTCATTTTTATGCAACTTTGGTTGTCACATAGAATCAAGGTTTCTCTCATCTCTAAGTCAAATAGGTCGGTCAACAACTTTCTAAGGCATATAGTTTCGTAGCTGGCAGAACATGCAGCAATGTATTCTGCTTCCGCTGTGCTGAGAGCAATACTAGATTGCTTCCTACTCTGCCACGAGATCATAGCTGATCCCAAACTGAAATAGCATCCTGAAGTGCTTTTCCTGTCAGAAACACTTCCTGCCCAATATGCATCAATATATCCACTCAATGTGAAATCATGATCTCTGTCATAGCTGAGACCATAATCTATTGTACCTTTAAGGTACCTCATCACATGTTTTGCAGCCACTAGGTGAACACGTCTGGGTTCTACCAGAAACTGACTCAAGGTGTTCACGGCAAAACAAATGTCTGGTCTAGTGTTCATCAGGTACATCAGTGATCCAATAATATGTCTGTGTAGTGTGGCATCAATCAATTCTGACGAAGTATCGACCAACAGCTTCAGCTTTGCTTCCATGGGTGTATTCATGGGCTTGCATTCCAACATGTCGAATCTCTTCAAGATTTCGACCGTGTACTTCCCTTGGTTAAGGAAGATCTTGTTAGGACTCTGCCATACCTCGAGACCTAAGAAATAATGCATTAGGCCAAGGTATTTCATTTCAAATTCCGAGGCAAGTCTCTTTTTACATTCAGTGATGAGCTTTTCTTCTCCATTTAAGAATAAGTCATCCACATATAGCAGTAATATTACTAGCTCATTGTTC
>ML849956.1:0-32391 GCA_009831015.1 Picea engelmannii
TGGTTGTTGAACTTGTTTGATGGTTGCAGTTCTCTATGAGATTCCCTTTTGAAGTAGGGTTTCTTCCTTCCTCATTTTGTATGAGTAGCTAGGGCTTGATCATCGTCCCTTGCTAGTAGTGCTTCACGGTTGGCTACCCTTGTTTCTCCTTGGGTGCATTCTTCCCATAGGCTTTCAAACTGTAGTTTTTTATTTTCTGCCACATACTGACTGGATGAAGGCATCCCAAGGTCTTGTGAGACCATTTAGGGAAGTTATTACAAATTCGTCTTCATCGATGGTGTCTCCAATCGCTTTCAACTGTTCTTTTATTTCGTAGATTCGGGAAAAATATTCTTGAATCATTTCTCCTTTCTGCATCTTGGTATTCTTCAACTGAGTTCTTAGGTTCATCTTCCGATTGATGTTCTTTCCTTCATATATTTTTCTTAGAGAATCAAACATATCCTTTGGGGTTTTCTTTGACGATACATACGGGATCAGGTGGTCTTTGATTGAATCTGCAATGATTCTCTAAGCCCTGATTGAGTCCTTCTGGTGCTTTTCTTTCTCTACGGCATCTTCAGGTTCCTCCACTTCTTCTTTGATAAATCTTGATAGGTCATTCTCTGCAAGGATCAGACCGATCCTATACTTCCAGGCATGGAAGTTGTCTATGCCTTCTAGTTTCTCAACAATCTTTGTACTTGCAGACATCTTGTACTTTCAGCAACAAAAATAACTAAATTTTGAAAATGCTCGAAATCAAATTTTGACCTTACCAGGAGGTGCGCTTGGCTGAGGCGAGTATCCTGGTGTCCTCAAATCTGAGAAAATCCAAATTTTACCCTGTCAAATCTGATCTGCGGATTTCTGGACTGGTGCTTCTGGTACTTTTGGTACTCTAGTACTTCTGGTACTTCTGGTACTTCTGGTACTTTTGTGAAACTAGGGTTTCACTTTCCGGGAGATCCAGCCACTGAAAAGGTGCGCTCTAGGTGCCAAATTGATCCTTGGGGGAGGGCGTGGCTTTCTAGGAGGTTAGGGAGCTGAAAAGAGATACTTTTTCAAAACCCTAATTTGCAGGTGTTGCAGCAGTGATGTTTTTCTCTTGCAAATAGTGTTTCCTTCAGGTTGGCTCTGATACAATGTTAATGTTTATGCCATTATTATAGTTCTTTGCATTTCAATAGATAAGAGCATAATAAGAACAAGATCACTGAGAAATACACATTCACAAGAGACACAACATTTATCCTGGGAAACCCTCTAGGGGAAGAAAACCCANCAAAACTTCCTTATCATAAATAGCTTAAACAATGTTCAAGAGACAACTCAAACCAATACAGAAAGTCCTCCCCAAGATATGCGCCACTCTTCTCCTCCTCTCTTTGGTAATTGCAGCTTGCCTCATAAGAGAAATGAGCAAGTGAGTTGTGTGTTTGAAGTGAGGCGCTAGCCTCTTATTTATACAAGACTGGCACGTGTGAAAGGTCACAACTGCCAGGGCCAACCTCTCACTCTCGGTGGGTAAACCCACCTTTAATTAATTCTGGGTCTTCCATAATAACTGCTGAGGCCGACTTCTTATTCTGCCCTTTGTAATTGTCCAATAACCAATCCGCAAAAGGGGATTTGGCAATTATCGACATGATTAATCCACAATGGGGATTAATCCAATAACAATAATAATAATAATGACATGATTAATCCGCAATGGGGATTTAATCCAATAATAATAAGAATGTTCTTCGCAGTTACATTATTTCAACAAGGCCTAGGCCCAGGGGGGTATTTCCCTTTTCACCTTGATGTAGGCCTTGGAAGGCCCATTATGTCACCTAGGTCACCCATGATGCCACCCAACATTTTGGATACTTTGGAGGCAGTTATGTGCCAAGTGGCACATGTGGAAGGATCTTGAGGCCCAAGGAGGCCTAACGTTTTGCTCTAGGAGGCCAACCTTGCTCTAAAAGGGCCTAAATTCACCCTAAAAGAACATGACATCATCTTTACAACTTGATTTAGGGTTTATTTATGACATTTAATGTAAAAACTGGATATTATGTGTAACATGCCATGTCGTCCTTTTTGACCTAATTCTGGTCATTAGTATTTTATAAATAAGAGTTTAAACCCTTGTATTATTCATCATATTTCACTCACACTTGCGAGGAATGAAATTTGCGCCCTACTTAGGGTTTCTTGGCTGAAATTTTAGGTGCACTTGTTGAGGAAGGCTAAATTTGGAGTTTTTTGGCAAGTTTCTTGGTGGATGTGTTCAACTAGGGATTTTCTTGATGATTCTTGGTGGATGTGTTCAACTAGGGATTTTCTTGATGATTCTTGGTGTATGTAAGTGATATTTCTGCAATTATTATTAATTGAATTTTATAGTCTTATTTATCTTGAATTTACATTCAAGATTATGAAATTGCTTGATTAAACCCTAGGAAGACTAGCACATGTTATTGTCCTAGCTTTAAAACCCTTCACCTACTAGATCTTTTCAAAGGGCCATTTTATTGAAGCATGTGCTAAGGCCTTTCCATTGCAACACCTTAGTATCCATTGCTTCATCTTAGCCGGTTTTTTCTTCATCATTGAGTTAAAGAGAGAGGAAATCTTCTAAGGCCTAGGGTTACCTACACCTTAGTAGCTAGTTTCCCCCAGGGTTTGATAATTCAATCTCTCTTGTCCTTGACTCTCCTACTATCATTTTTATTCAACATTTATTACCACATCATTGACTCCATTTTCCCTAAAGCACTAGTTTAAGTCCTCTTTTGAGTAATTGATCAAAACAACCATCAAAACCTATTATTTGAGCTTCCTACTAACTATTTCTAACCCTAGAATAGCTTAACCTACTAACAATATTGTTGATGTTACTAAAGTAAGATACAACCATTAATTGCAGCACTAAAATCTTCTAAAAGCAGTTGAAAAGGTTGATTTATACATTGTCTTGTTTGCTTCTAACAAATGCTAGTATTATGATTTCAATGGTTAATGATTCTTAGTCATTTTGAAGCTATTTCAAGGCATTTAATGTGAAGTATTTCCCTATAAATATTGTTGTTATAATTTTATGTTTACTTCATTATTATCAGCCAATTTCTTTTATTGAGAAATTCTATGGTTTTATGAAGTGTTATCTAGAAAGTGTACCTGCAAATATATATAATTTCTTGTTGCTTTGTTTCGGGAAGGAAAAATTTGACATATTATCTTTCATTGGTTATAAAAATGGATTTTCTGATCGGTGGTGACTTGTGAGAGGGGATATTTATCTAGCCACTTTGACTTTGCCTTCTCAAACCCACAGGTCACCGGGGACGTCTCCCCTAGGCCTACCACCCTAAATAGAAAGAGACATCCTATTGAGGTGACAATGATAGGATAGTCTCTAGTTACACAAATTTTGTCTCCTTTAACCTTTCCTTTTATCAAAGTACAAATTGTGTGATAACATTGCCAAAGGCTTTCATCATGTGCATGGCATTGACTATGATGAAACCTTTGCTCTAGTAGAGAAGATGGATTCCATATGTTTGGCACTTTCCATTGCAGCATCCAAGGGATGGGAAGTCCATCATATGGACGTGAAGAATGCATTTCTTCACGACGATGTCTCTAAGGAGATCTATATGGAGCAACCCCAAGGATTTATGCATGATTCATCTTTTGTCCGTCAACTGAAGAAGTCTCTTTATGACCTCAAGCAGGAATCAAGAGCATGGTATTCCAAGATGGACTCCTACTTTCTATCACAGAACTTTGTATGTTTCAAGTCAGACCCAAATGTTTACATGCTCAGGACGGTCGATTCACTTCTATTCCTAGTTCTGTATGTTGATGATTTGATGATCATCGGATGCTCGACTTCAACGATTGTTAAAGTCAAGAGGATTTTGCATGACATGTTCTTGATGATGGACATGGGTCCACTACATTTCTTCCTTGGACTTGAGATCAGACATGATGCATCATGCATCAAACTGTCTGAGGCTAAGTATGCACGAGATCTGCTTGAATAGTTTTGATTTCAAATTCAATGGGCTTAAAAACAATTTTACCATACACCAACTCATATGGCGTGCAACTGATGTTTGTTTTATGTGGTGTAGTAAGCCCTCAAATCTTCAACAACTCTATTGGCACAATATTTATCGTGAATATGCATTGTCTTTGTTATGATGTTCTCAAGATCCTTGTAGTGACTTCAAAGTGTCAATTGGCTTGTGGGTGATAAGGAGTGCAATGAATTTGATATAGCCCAACCAATGGTCCAATCAACATTGAAGTTAACTAGGGGCCTTGATCCATCACTATCTCTAGTGGAAAACCAAATCTAGTGAAGATATATTCATACAGAAATTCAACCACCTTGTCTTCTTTGGCACTATATAGTGGCTTGACTTATACCCATTTGGTAAGATAGTTAGTACAAACTAATATATAGTCTCCCTAATTTGAAGATGTATCAATTGGTCTTATAATGTCTAGCTCCCATTTCAAACAGCTCTAATGATACTTGTGGTTGTAGAGGCATTTCATCAACTTGCCATATTTCTACCAATGCATTGACATGCATTACATTATGCAACATGTTCCTTAACAACTTTATTTAAGATAGGTTAATAGTATTGAACATGAAGAATCTTGCGGCTTGAAATAGTTCATCGCAAAACGACGACACATGTGAGATTTTCTCTCTATTAAAAGCTAGCCCTAAGGGCTTCTCAATATTAATAGTTTAAGTAATAGTACATCAAAGCTCCAAGGAATGGATTCTCAATTTTAGTTGAGATTATCTTCCCAAAAATAGTTCAGAAATGTACAATGTTTGAAGATCCAAAAGCGCTTTCTTTGGATACAATTCTAGTATTTATTGAATTCCAATGTGACTCTTGGCCTTCCGCCTCCCCCCCACGACCTTTCATTTACCAATGTTTGTCCTTATCTTCTTTGTGATGATGAGGGAACAAAGACAACTGTTACATTTTGAATTTGTCTTCTAGCACTGGTGGGCCATAATAAGTTTTATCTATGTCTTAATGACTCGTTTAGACATTGGAACATCTTGGTTGTTCAAGTTTGGTAGTTGATCATCACGGGGTTCAAACCTTCTCTTCAATCATTTGAATTAGACTCCCTTTGTTGCTCCTTTGTCACTGATACAACTGTTGTTATTTCTTTTTTGTCGTCCTTGGCTATAGATCGCATCGCAAGGATGTTGAGTGTGACCTCCCCTCGGCAACCTGGCACCATTCGACATACACCATATGAGTGGCCTTAGATTAAACCTAAATAAACTATTAAAACCAAGCATTCAAACTCATAGAAGTGAATCAATAATTAATTTAAATATCATGTAAAATTCCCTCGATTCGATTCTTGGTTCCACCTTTCACGGTTGAGGTATTGCGGTTCTCTGGGTTTCGGTGTCAGATTTCAATATTGAAAAATGAAGACAATAGATTAAGAATTTCTTGAATTACATAAATAGGAAGTTGTAGATGTCCGAAATATCTTTCCAAGGGTATAAGGAATGCATGAAATGGACACCCAAGTCAAATGTTACAGGTAAAATACAAACACTAGTTTTGGTAAGGTCCTATCCCTGAGAGAGCATTTTGAACAAACTCCCCTTCTGCATTTCGGAGCATCTTGAATGAACTTTCAGAGGATTTCGTAGGAACTCCCCCGGTTTGAACCAGAGCTCATCATACAAACTCTTTCGATCTGTTAACAAAGTTCACGACAAGTCCTCCGAATAAGTTCGATGACGAACTTAAGTCCTCCGTGTCGATGCCTGCGTTCTTAACTTTTTCAGTGAGCGCAATATCATACCCCTGAGTATGCGTTCAAAGGCTTATCCCATTATTTTTCAGCATCCAACATTCATACTTTCCTAGCCTTCGTTCACAACATTTCTAGTATCAAGGCATCTCCCCAGTTCCTGTTTCACCTTGCCCTTTCTCGGAGGAATAATGAGAGAGATTCTGACCAGTTCTTTACAACTTCTCTGAGTAGCATCAGAGCTTTTCATCTCATTTCCTCTGATGAGTTTCAGAGCACTTCCGTTCATTGGCTCTGATGAGTTTCAGAGTAGTTTACTTTACAACTGTTTAAATTAACTTCGTAGCAATTCGGATTAACTTCGAAGCAGGTGTTTGCATGTTCATCGATCAAGTGCATTTATTTTTATATCTGGGCGCATATTTAAAAAAATATCTTCTCTGCGTGGCCAGCTTTCAAAACCCTAATCATGTCTTTTCTCTTTGTTTGGCCTATCACCCCAGGTTTGATTTAGAATTCTTCCCTTTGATATGGTTTGTTTCCCTTTTTTCTAATGCTTTATTGCAAATATTAAGTTTAAATAATTTAAATTTTAAATAAAATCAAAATTATTTAAATTTAATATAATTAAATTTTGAAATAACTTATTTTAAAACCAATCTTTACCTAAAGTAGCTTTGAGCTGACGTCATTGAAGGAGATTTTCAAGACTCATAACTTGCTAATAGGAAATCGTATTTGACTGTCATCTCTTGCACCACGAAGAGTGCGGAGAGGTGCTTTTGACGAGCTGATTAACCATGTTATTCAAGCATTCCATTTGTGTAACGATCGATAAGGTTGGTTTGGGCCAGAAATTCTTTGGAGTTTCGTTTTGGTACTTTTGGGTATCGGATTTTGATTCTCTGAGTTGTGTTGGAATCATAGCAGTGAAAATCATACATTTGATCTGTTTTGGTGATGAAAAATGCACTTTAACGAAAGCTAAAAAATTATGCTCAAAGACATTTTTTAACGGAAGTTTGGGTCCCATTTTTCCTTGTTGCTTCACCCAAATTCGATTATGAAAGTTCCCGTGTCATCTTTGATGTATAGAATCTTAATTAATCCATTGACGTTGAGGTGATGTGTAAGTAGCACATAATTATAAACCCGCAAAAAACAACCAATTGATGTTTGGGGTGCTCAACACGGCTTAGGAGCCGGGAGGATCAATTTTCCTTTAAGATGCATTTCAAAGCCAGTGCAAGACCTACAAATGTTGTGGTTAACTCATATGATGCTAGATGACACCTTCGCGATCAAGATTTAGTCATAACTTCAATAAATGGGAAGTAAACAAGCTTGTATGGCATGCATGATTAAAGTTGTTGGCGACACATACATGTTTGATTGTGACTACGATCATGAAGTAGACCAGGCACGATAGATATTAGTTATCAATTATCCGTCTAGATGTGGAGAGATTAGTCATCGAAAATGTTTAGGATACCGACTGATGAATGCAGTAAGAAGTATCTAAGGTGGGAGGAGGATAGGATAGATCTCAAGATGAATGTGTGTCTTGTTGACTAGGTTAGCATTAGTGAGAGAAAGAATATCATTTTTGATGCGCTCAGTGTCACAGAAAGTTCGACGTCCTTCTATTGGTGCATTGGTGACCAAAGAGGGAAACTTGTTAAGAAGAATCACATTGGGAAGGGAGAGACGAACCTCATCGATATGCAGTATATTGAAGTGAAAGGGAGGGACGATGTCGATATGCGATGCATCGATGTAAGAAGAAGGAAGTTAGCTAGTGAAAGTCATGTGTGCGGTGAAGATAATGATGTGAACATTACTGATGTGTCAGCATTGATCACGTGAACTTTACCGGTGATAAATATGTGTGTCATTAAGGTTTAGCGGAAACACGTTGGTGCATCAACCAAGTTCGAAGGAAGGTGGTCTATGTATCGTCAATGAAATTACTAGTGCACTAATGTGTAGGTGGATTAAAGGATGTGTTCATTGGTACACTATGTATCAACGCAGGAAGAGGGAACTCGTTGAAGTGCAGATCGATGGGTCGAAGTGATCTGAAGAGAAACTGGAAATGGTAAAGTGGGAAGGGCAGGAGAAAAACTTAGGATTAGCCANAGAGAGAGAGAGAGAGTTTTGGTTGGAAGATTTGGAGGGGGGGGCAATTTCTTGTCTTAGAGAGACGATAAGAAAATAAATTTGGGAGGTTGTTTTGCATGCGCAACAAGTGGAGACACACTGGGTGAAGTCAAAATATCTTAGAATTTGATGGATGGGGAAAGCGATGTCCTTTTATCCTGATAGGGGATGACTTCCAGCTATTGAGATTTATTTGAATATCTATTGCACCTGGATACATAAAGATATCCCTTTTGGTTTTAAACCTTTAGATTTTGACACTTCACCCTTCACGTGAGAAACTACTTAGGGTGTGGATGGTTCCCCCATTACATAGTATCTGTGATGTAGGAGCATCTTTAGTTCTGGGCAATCCACATCACCCAAAAATATTTCAAATTATGTACAAGTTAATTTAGTATGAATAAGGATGGTTGCAACTCTACTCGGCAGCTTGTGTTGTTACTCCTTGTTAAAAATTGACAGTGTTGCAACTCCCTGCAACTCCTATGTTGCAACTCCACTTTACAAGGTTGGTGTTGCAACTCCTATGTTGCGACTCCACACTACAGTACTTGCAATGGAAACTTTATGTTTCAACACAATGTGTTTATTCCAAACTCATTCCATGTAGCTCATGAAGCTTAAACTCCAAGTGGGAATCAGTGATAAAGGAAGAGGAAACAAAACCAAATTGGAAAACATTTGGGCAATGAACGTGAATGACTATTCATCTTCCCAATGGAAGAGGAAAAAAATCAGCTGACAAAAATGTCATAAAAAGAAGGGGAAAGGAAGATGTAGGGGTGGATTCGAGCTAGAAGAAAGAAATATTTCTCTCAGGTTGATTGGAAGCGACTAAGACAACCACAAAGAACGAGATTGAGAAGAGACGATACAATCTACAGAAGAACAACATAGTGCATCAGTTCAAGTCTTGTGAGAACGATGTATTTCTCGATTACATTGTAATAAGGGGCATTATGAAATCAATAATAAAATAAAGGATTCACAACTTGTTTGTGTTCTTGTGGTTGTAATTAAATCCCTTCTATTTCTTTCTTAACTACAATAAATTAATTGTTTGTTGCATGCTTGAATATGAGTTTTGTTTTTCATTTTGAAGGAAGAGCATAGTCCTGTAGGCATTATAATTGCTTCAGGTCTATGAGTTGTGTCAAGTGGTATCAGAGTTGGTTCAAGTTCATGAGTTGTGAGAGTACAGTGCCTAGAGGTAAGGATTGTGAATGTTGTTTTGAGTGAGGGTCGTAAGACAACTCATAAGGATGTCACTATGAAGATTATGAACAACATGAGGAGGTGCGAGAAATAGGGAAACCGAAGAATTAAGAAGAAGAATAGAAGAGTTGGAGAATATAAGAAATGGAGAAGTTGACTTAGATTTTGAATCTAAAGAAGAGGTTGAATTTGAAAAAATGATGAGGAAGGAGACCCAACAACGTGTTTTATATCCTTTTTGAGTAATAGAGGTGGTGTGAGGGTTGAAGTTTCTTTCTATGATGGTAGTTTGAAGGATGAAACTCTTATATACTGAATAGGCAAGCTCGAAATATACTTCGAGTATGATAATGTTCAACATCCAAATTGTGTTTGTTTTTCCATTACAAAGTTGAAAGGACATGTTGCACTTTGGTGGGATATGCTACAGAAAGACAAAGTAGATTATAGATTAGAGAAGATTAAAACTTGGAAGAAGATGGTTAGTAAGATCAAAGAGAAGTTTTTGACTGTTGACTACTAGTATAACTTGTGTAAACAAGTATAGAATCTCAGGAAGAAAGAGACATTTGTGCATGAATATACATAATAATTCTTCAAGTTGTCACACAGATTAGGTCTAAAAGAACCAAAGTATCACAGAGTGGAAATATACGTAAATGGACTGAGGTACCAAATTTAGGATGAGATGAGTACACATTACTTTTTAATTGTAGAAGAAGCCTACCAGGTTTCTTTGAAGGTGGAGGAAAATATTGACAGAAGAATACGACATAAGTTTTTGGGAAAAGGAACTAGAAGCAGAGGAAGAGAAAGTACTACTAAAGACAATGAGAAGGAGGATGATCCGACCAATAGTAAACATACAAGAGGAGGAAGAAGCACCGACAAAGGAAGAGGTTTTGGCCGCGGTAAGTATGTAATTACATGTTATAATTGTGGAGAATAGGGTCATAAAGCATCAGAATGTCTAGAGAGACAAGACACAAGAAGAAGAAATGAAGCTAGGACACAAGTCACCCAAGCAGATGAGGCAAAAACTACTAATGGGAATGTGGAAGTAGACCAACAAGAACAAGGATAAAAACTGATGTTGAGAAGAGTATTACTTAAGCCCGAGACAAAGGAAACAACAAAACTTAAACATAGAAAGAGAGTGTTCAAGACTAAATGTAAAATTCACGATAAGTGTTGTTATCTTGTCATTGATGGTAGGAGTACAGAAAATTTGGTATCCATTGAAGTCATGGGGAAATTGAAGTTGAAAGGAATTCCACACCCCAATTCGTACCAAGTTTCATGGTTGCAAAGGGGACAACATGCGACTGTAATTGAACAATGTGTATTGAGTTTCCAGATTGGAAGTTTCAGCGAACAAGTTTTATGTGATGTGATAGAGATGGATGCATGTCATGTATTTCTTGGGAGACCGTGGATGTTTGAAAGAAAGGTATTCCATGATGGCAAGGAGAATTCATATGAATTTTCCATGGATGGTCAACATTGTAATTTGGTACCAATATCGAAAAATAATATGGACAATAACAACAACAAGGGGATGAAAACAATAGCATTGAAGTTATGATTGACATTAACAACACGAATATGCATGGAAGCAATAGTAAATTCATGTTATTTTCTGCTAAGGAGTTTCTAAGAGAACATAAACATAATGGTTGTTGTTTGACTATAGTACCAAAAAGGATTCAGGAGACGGAAAAAGGGAATTTTATATCAGTAGAGGTTCAACACTTGTTGAATGATTTTAAGGGAATTGTAGCATATGATTTACAAGTAGGATTAACCCCATTGAGAAGCGTCTCACACTAGATCGACCTGATACCAGGGTTGAGTTTTCCAAATAAATAACCTTACCGAATGACTCTAGAAGAGAGTGAAGAGGTAAATATACAAGTGCAAAAGTTACTTAACAGAGGGTTAATTCGAGAAAATTTGAGTCCTTATGCAGTACCAACAGTTTCGACACCAAAAACAAATGGTGAGTGGCAGATGTGTACATATTCACGGGATATTAATAAAATCACCATTAAGTACAAGTTTCATTTATTGAGAATGGATGATCTCATGGACTGTTTGAGTGGCACTGAGTACTTCACGAAGATTGATTTGAAGAGTGGTTATCATCAAATCCGAATAAGGGAAGGTGATGAATGGAAGACAATGTTCAAGAAAAAATCCGAGTTGTTCGAGTGGTCAGTTATGCCCTTTGGTTTAAATAATGCACCTAGCACATTCATGAGGCTGATGAACGAAGTTCTGAAATCGTTTTTGGGAAAAAAAATTGTCGTATATTTAGATGACATTCTGATTTTCAGCAAGAGCAAAGAGGAACATCTGGAGCACGTGAAGAAGGTGTTACAACGATTGAAAGAGGAGGAATTATTGACAAATATGAATAAGTGTACATTTTTACAAAAGGAGCTTGTATACTTTGGTTTTGTGGTTTCCAAAGAAGGTTTGAAGATGGATCACGAGAAGGTAAAAGAAATATTGGATCGGCAAACACCTAAATGCACTTTTGACGTTTGGAGTATCAGTGGATTGGTGAGTTTCTATAGGAAGTTCGTTCAAAATTTCAGTCATATTTGTGCGCCTCTTAATGAATGCATGAAGAAAGGCACATTTCAGTGGACAGTAGAAACAACAAAGTCATTTGAAGATTTGAAAAAGAAGGTGACATAAAAACCAGTATTGGCACTTCCAGATTTCAATAAGGTATTTCAAGTAGACTATGATGCAAGTGGGACAATAATTAGAGCAGTTCTGAGCCAAGAAGGTAGACCGATAGCCTTTTTTAGTGAAAATTTAAACGAAACGAGGAAGAAATACATTGTTTATGATCAAGAATTTTATGTTATCATCCAGGACTTGAAAAAGTGGCGACATTACTTGCTTCCAAAGACTCATAACTTGCTAATACGAAATTGTATTTGACTATCATCTCTTGCACCACAAGAGGTTCTTTTGACGAGCTCATTAACCATGCTATTCAAGCATTCCATTTGTGTAACAATCGATAAGGGTGTAATGATCGATAAGGCTGGTTTGGGAAACAAATCCTTTGGAGATTCATTTTGGTACTTTCGGGCATCAAATTTTGATTCTGTGAGTTGCGTTGGAATCATAGCAGTGAAAATCATACATTTGACCTATTCCGGCAATGAAAAATCCACTTTGACGAAAGAGAAAAAATTATGCTCAAATACATTTTTTAATAGAAGTTTGGGTCCCATTTTTCCTTGTTGTTTCACCCAAATTCGATTATGTAAGTTCCCGTGTCATCTTTGATGTATAGAATCTTAATTAATCCATTGACTTTGAGGTGATGTTTAAGTATCACATAATTATAAACCCACAAAAAACAACCAATTGATGTTTGGGGTGCTCAACACGGCTCAGGATCCGAGAGGATCGATTTTCCTTTAAGATGCATTTCAAATCTAGTGCAAGACCTACATATGTTGTGGTTAACTCATATGATGCTAGATGACAGCTTCACGATCAAGATTTAATCATAACTTCAGTAAATGCGAAGTAAACAAGCTAGTATGTCATGCATGATTAAATTTGTTGGCGACACAGACATGTTTGATTGTGACTGCGATCATGAAACAGATCAGGCGCGATAGATATTAGTTATCAATTATTTGTCTAGATGTGGAGAGATTAGTCACTAAAAATGTTGAGGAGACCAACTGATGAAAGCAGTAAGAAGTATCTAAGGTGGGAGGAGGATAAGATAGGTCTCAAGATGAAGGCGTGTCTTACTGACCAGGTTAGCGTCGGTGAGAGAAAGAATATCATTTTTTATGTGCTCAGTTTCAGAGAAAGGTCGACGTCCTTCTATTGGTGCATCGGTGACAGAAGAGGGAAACTTGTTAACAAGAAGCACATCGGGGAGGGAGAGACAAACCTCATCGATATGCAGTGTATTGAAGCGAAAGGGAGGGACGATGTCAATATGTGATGCATCGATGAAAGAAGAAGGAAGTTAGCTAGTGAAAGGCATGTGCACGGTGAATATAATGATGTGAACATTACTGATCTGTCAGCGTTGGTCACGTGAAATTTGTCGGTGATAAATATGTGTGTCAATGAGGTTTAACAAAAATGCTTTAGTGCATCAACCAAGTTCGAAGGAAGGTGGTATATGTATCATTGATGAAATCACTGGCATGCCAATGTGTAGGTGGAATAAAGGATGCGTTCATTGGTATGCTATGTATCGACGTAGGAAGAGGGAACTCATTGAAGTGTGGATCGACAGGTCAAAGTGATCTGAAGAGAAACTGGAAATGGTAAAGTCGGAAGGATGGGATGAAAACTTAGGCTTAGCCATTCACACGAGAGAGAGAGAGAGAGAGAGAGAGAGAGAGAGAGAGAGAGAGAGGGTAGAAGACACCTTCACGATGATTGTCGTTAACTCATATGATGCTAGAAGACACCTTCAAGATCAAGATTTGGTCATAACTTCAGAAAATGTGAAGTAAAAAAGCTAGTATGGCATGCACGATTAAAGTTGTTGGTGAAACATACAAGTTTTATTGTGACTACGACCATGAAGCAGATCAGGCGCGGTAGATATTAGTTATCAATTAACCATCTAGGTGTTGAGAGATTAGTCACCGAAAATGTTTAGGAGACCGATTGATGATTGCAACAAGAAGTATCTAAGTTGGGAGGACGATACGATAGATCTCAAGATGAATGTGTGTCTTTTTGAATGGGTTAGCATCAATGAGAGAAAGAATATCATTTTTTATGTGCTTAGTGTCAGAGAAAGTTTGACGTCCTTATGTTGGTGCATTAGTGACCAAAGAGGGAAACTTGTTAAGAAGAATCACATTGGGGAGGGAGAGAAGAACCTCATCGATATGAATTATATTGAAGCGAAAGGGAGGGACGATGTTGATATGCAATGCATTGATGTAAGAAGAAGGAAGTTAGCTAGTGAAATTCATGTGTGGGGTGAAGATAATGATGTGAAAATTACTGATGTGTCAGTGTTGATCATGTGAACTTTACCGATGATAAAGATGTGTGTCATTAAGTTTTAGCGGAAACAATTTGGTGCATCAATCAAGTTCGAAGGAAGGTGGTCTATGTATTGTCGATGAAATCAATAGTGCACCAATGTGTAGGTGGATTAAAGGATGTGTTCATTGGTACGCTATGTATCGATGCATGAAGAGGGAACTCGTTGAAGTGCGAATCGATGGGTCGAAGTGATCTGAAGAGAAACGGAAAATGGTAAAGTGGGAAGGGAAGGAGGAAAACTTAGGCTTAGCCATTCACACGAGAGAGAGAGAGAGAGAGAGAGAGAGAGAGAGAGAGAGTTTTGGTTGGAAGATTTGGAGGGGGGGGCAATTTATTGTCTTAGAGAGACGATAAGAAAATAAAATTGGGAGGTTGTTTTGCATGCACAACAAATGGAGACACACTGGGTGAAGTCAAAATATCTTAGCATTTGATGGATGGGGAAAGTGGTGTCCTTTTATCCTAGTAGGGGATGACTTCCAACTATTGAGATTTATTTGAATATCTGTTGCACCTGGATACATAAAGATATCACGTTTGGTTTTAAACCTTTAGATTTTGACACTTCACCCTTCATGTGAGAAACTACTTAGGGTGTGGATGGTTCCCCCATTACACAGTATCTGTGATGTAGGAGCATATTTAGTTCTGGGCAATCCACATCACCCAAAAATATTTCAAATTATGTACAAGTTAATTTATGATGAATAAGGATGGTTGCAACTCTACTCGGCAGCTTGTGTTGTTACTCCTTGTTAAAAATTGACATTGTTGCAACTCACTGCAACTCCTACATTGCAACTCCACTTTACAAGGTTGGTGTTGCAACTCCTATGTTGTGACTCCACACTACAGTATTTGTGATGGAAAATTTATGTTTCAACTCAATGTGTTTATTCCAAACTCATTCCATGTAGCTCATGAATCTTAAACTCCAAGTGGGAATCATTGATAAGGGAAGAGGAAACAAAACCGAATTGGAAAACATTTGGGCAACAAACATGAATGACTATTCATCTTCCCAATGGAAGAGGAAAAAAATCAACTGACAAAAACGACAATAAAAGAAGGGGAAAGGAAGATGTAGGGGTGGATTCGAGCGAGAAGAAAGAAACATTTCCCTCAAGTTGATTGGAAGTGACCGAGATAACCACGAAGAACGAGATCGAGAAGAGACGATACAATATATAGAAGAAAAACATAGTGCATCAGTTCAAGTTTGGTGAGAAAGATGTATTTCTCGATTACATTGTAATAAGGGGCATTCTGGAATCAATAATAAAAGAAAGGATTCACAACTTGTTTATGTTCTTGTGGTTGTAATTAAATTCCTTCTATTTATGTCTTAACTACAATAAATTAATTGTTTGTTGTGTGCTTGAATATAAGTTTTGTTTTGCATTTTGAAGGAAGAGCATAGTCCTATAGGCGTTATAATTGCTTCGGGTCTATGAGTTGTGTCAAGTGGTATCAGAGCTGGTTCAGGTTCATGAGTTGTGAGAGTACAATTCCTGGAGGTAAGGATTGTGAATGTTGTTTTGAGTGAGGGTCGTAAGACAACTCATAAGGATGTCACTATGAATATTAGGAGAAACATGAGGTGGTGCGAGAAATAGGGAAATCAAAGAATTAAGAAGAAGAATAGAAGAGTTGGAGAGTACAAGAAATGAAGAAGTTGAGTTAGATTTTGAATCTGAAGAAGAGGTTGAAGTTGAAAAAATGATGAGGAAGGAGACCCAACAATGTGTTTGATATATTTCTTGAGTAACAGAGGTGGTGTGAGGGTTGAATTTTCTTGCTATGATGGTAGTTTGAAGGATGAAACTCTTATATAATGGATAGGCAAGCTCGAAATATACTTCGAGTATGATAATGTTCAACATCCAAATCGTGTTTGTTTTTCCATTACAAAGTTGAAAGGACATGTTTCACTTTGGTGGGATATGCTGTAGAAAGACAAAGTAGATTACAAATTAGAGAAGATTAAAACCTTGAAGAATATGGTTAGTAAGATCAAAGAGAAGTTTCTGAATGTTGAATACTAGTATAACTTGTGTAAACAAATATAAAATCTCAGGAAGAAAGAGACATTTGTGCGTGAATATACATAATAATCCTTCAAGTTGTCACACAGGTCAGGGCTAAAAGAACCAAAGTATCAGAGAGTGACAATATACGTAAATGGACCGAGGTACTAGATTTAGGATGAGATGAGTACACATTACTTTTGAAATGTAGAAGAAGCCTACCAGGTTTCTTTGAAGGTGGAGGAAAATATTGACAGGAGAATACAACATAAGTTTCAGGGAAAAGGAACTAGAGGTAGAGGAAGAGAAAGTACTACTAAAGACAATGAGAAGGATGATGATGCAACCAACAGTAAACATACAAGAGGAGGAAGAAGCACCGACAAAGGAAGAGGTTTTGGCCATGGTAAGTATGTAATTACATGTTATAATTGTGGAGTAGAGGGTCATAAAGCATCAGAATGTCTAGAGAGACAAAACACAAGAAGAAGAAATGAAGCTAGGGCACAAGTCACCCAAGCAGATGAGGCAGAAACTACTAGTGGGAATGTGGAAGTAGACCAACAAGAACAAGGATAAAAACATATGTTGAGAAGATTATTACTCAAGACCGAGACAAAGGAAACAACAAAACCTAAACATAGAAAGAGAGTGTTCAAGACTAAATGTAAAATTCACGATAAGTGTTGTTATTTGGTCATTGATGGCAGGAGTATAGAAAATTTGGTATCCACTGAAGTCATGGGGAAATTGAAGTTGAAAGGAATTCCACACCCCAATTCATATCGAGTTTCATGGTTGCAAAGGGGACAACAAGCGACTGTAATTGAACAATGTTTATTGAGTTTCCAGATTGGAAGTTTCAACGAACAAGTTTTATGCGACGTGATAGAGATGGATGCATGTCATGTATTTCTTGGGAGACCATGGATGTTTGAAAGAAAGGTATTCCATGATGGAAGGGAGAATTCATATGAATTTTCCATAGATGGTCAACATTATAATTTGGTACCAATATCGAAAAATAATATGGACAATAACAACAACAAGGGGATGAAAACAATAGCATCAAAGTTATGAACGACAGTAACAACAAGAATATGCATGGAAGCAATAGTCAATTCATGTTATGTTCTGCTAAGGAGTTTCTAAGAGAACATAAACATAATGGTTGTTGTTTGACTATAGTACCAAAAAGGATTCAGGAGACAAAAAAAGGGATTTTTATATCAGTAGAGATTCAACACTTGTTGAATGATTTTAAGGAAATTGTAGCAAATGATTTACAAGTAGGATTACCCCCATTGAGAAGCGTCTTACACCAGATCGACCTAATACAAGGGTTGAGTTTTCAAAATAAATAACCTTACCGGATGACTCTAGAAGAGAGTGAAGAGGTAAATATACAAGTACACAAGTTACTTAACAGAGGGTTAATTCGAGAAAAATTGAGTCCTTATGCAGTACCAATAGTTTTGACACCAAAAAAAAATGGTGAGTGGCAGATGTGTACATATTCACAGGATATTAATAAAATCACCATTAAGTACAAGTTTCATTTATCGAGAATGGATGATATCATGGACTATTTGAGTGGCACTGAGTACTTCACGAAGATTGATTTGAAGAGTGGTTATCATCAAATCCGAATAAGGGAAGGTGATGAATGGAAGACAATGTTCAAGACAAAATCTGGGTTGTTCGAGTGGTTATTTATGCCCTTTGATTTAACTAATGCACATATAACATTCATGAGGTTGATGAACGAAGTTCTGAAATCGTTTTGGGGAAAAACAAATTTCGTATATTTAGATGACATTCTGATTTTTAGCAGGGGCAAAGAGGAACATCTGGAGCACGTGAAGAAGGTGTTACAATGATTGAAAGAGGAGGAATTGTTGACAAATATGAATAAGTGTACATTTTTACAAAAGGAGCTTGTATACTTTGGTTTTGTGGTTTCCAAAGAAGGTTTGAAGATGGATCTCGAGAAGGTAAAAGAAATATTGGATTGGAAAACACCTAAATGCACTTTTGACATTTGGAGTATTAGTGGATTGGTGAGCTTCTATAGGAAGTTCATTCAAAATTTCAGTCAGATTTGTGCACCTCTTAATGAATGCATGAAGAAAGGCACATTTCAGTGGATAGTAGAAACAACAAAATCATTTGAATATTTGAAAAAGAAGGTGACATAAAAACCAGTATTGGCACTTCCAGATTTCAATAAAGTATTTCAGGTAGACTATGATGCAAATGGGACAATAATTAGAGTAGTTATGAGCCAAGAAGGTAGACCGATATCATTTTTTAGTGAAAATTTAAACGAGACGAGGAAGAAATACTCTGTTTATGATCAAGAATTTTATGTTATCATCTAGGACCTGGAAAAGTGGCGACGGTACTTGCTTCCAAAGGAGTTTATTTTGTTTGTTTACCATAAGGCATTGCAATACATTAAAAACCAAGGTAAATTGAATAAAAAACATTCTAAATGGGTATAATTTTAATAAATTTATATGTTTGTTTTGAAACATAGGTTAGGGAACTTAAACAAGATTGTTGATGCATTGATTTAGAGGACAATATTGCTAAAAACCATGTCAGTTGCAGTGGTAAGTTTGGAATGTTTGAAAGGGTTGTATGAAGAGGATGTAAATTTTTCAAAGTCTTGGGAGGCATGCAGTGAACCATGGAGTATGGACTGAACACCATTCTTAGAGTACCACATTCAAGACTAGTTCTTGTTTAAAAACTAATAGTTATGTGTTCCACGGAGCTTAATATGTTTGAACCTCATTAGAGAGTTGGGATTGCCTATGACATAGAGATAGTATGATTTTGTGATGGTAGTAGTAGATCAATTTTTAAAAATGGCACATTTTGTAGTATGTAAGAAGAAAAGTGATTCTAGTGAAGTGGTTGCCTTGTTTTTCAGAGAAGTATGATTACATGGCCTACTGAGGAGTATTACTTTAGACAAAGACATGAGATTTATTGGTCACTTTTGGAGGACACTTTGGAAAAGGTTGGGTTCTAAGTTGTTATATAGTTCATCCTATCATCCACAAACAAATGGGAAGACTGAGGTGGTGAACTGAAGTTTAGGGAACTTATTGATAAGTTTGAGCGATGAAAATCCTAGCTAGTGGGATTCAGTTTTGGCACAAATTGAATTCACTTACAACGATTCAATGAACATATCTACAGGGAAGATCCCATTCCAAATTGTTTATGGAAGGTCACATAAAGGGGTGGTATATTTGGTTGATTTACCAGATCTAGGAGATAAAAGGAGTGTTGATGCCAATGATTTTGCAGACATTTTGTAGGAATTGTATGAGTATGTGAAGCAGAAACTACAGGAAAGAAATAACAAGTATAAACATAGGAGAAACTCGTAGTGAAGACAAAAAATATTTAAATAAGGTGAGTTATTCATGGCTCACTTGAGAAAGGAACGATTTCCCATAGGTAATTATTGTTGATGTTTTGGTAGTTGTGGGAGGTATTAACCTCCAATTGTAACTTTGTAATTAGAATATAATATTTCGGAAGTAAGAGAAACATTAAACAGATGTGTGAAAACCCTAGAAAATACGTCGGTAGAAAGAGAGTAATAATAAAGTATTAAAAGGCTCTAGAAAGTGACGTTGGCCCCACATGAAAAGACACCTTGGCAGAATAGTATAAACAGAGGCTAGGCACTTCTCACTTGGATACTCTCTCACTCAACAGAAGGAGGGCGCAAGTATGAGGAGTAGTAGCTACAGTTGCAATAGAAGGAGGTGCAAGTCTAGAGAGGGTGGTGCAACAGTTGCCTTGGTGTAATCTCAGTCTTTCTGGTATATTTCTTGTGTGTTTCTCTTGGTAAAGGTACGCTTCTATTAGTAGAGGTACATTCTCTTGGTATTGTACTATTGCTTCAACAATGGTGTTTCTAATTAGGGTTTATCTGTAGGTTCTAGTGTGGACTTCCCAGAATCATTCTATCTAAGAAAAGGTTAGTGTGATCGGGGGTGGGATAGTGAATTCCTATGCTTGGGTGACAATGATGTGACATTCTCTATCATTAAATGAGCATACCAAAATTTTAACATGGTATCAGAGCTAGTTTCTTTCGTAAAAATCTAACCACTGGAAGAAATATCCTCAATTTCCACCATTGTCAAGCTTGTTGAGCACTTACTGAACCCTCCAAGAAGGTCACCTAAGTAGGGAGTATCTTTCCCCTAGATCAAATCTCCAAAATTCTGAAATTGAAAAATTAGGGTTTCCTCATAAAACCCGAGGTCTGCAGTACCAATTACAGTTGCAGTTAAAGTGCCAATTTCTTCATGCCAGTTGTAGCACCAGTTGCAGTGCCAGTTGCAGCACCAATTGCAATGTTAGTTGCAACACCATTTGTAGTACCTATTGCAATGAAAATTTTTGTGAAGTGTTGGGCCTAAATTTTATTTTTCCTAGTGCGCCCTACCCTAGCGCATCTACAACTACCTTCAGATTGCAAGTTGGAGAAATTTGAAGTTTTAGGATTCTTCGTTGCTTGTTGTTGTTTTCCACTCCTGTCGGAGGTATGTACTTGTATATGTTTAAACTATATCACTATCTTGAGGGTGTTTTTAGGAGAATGGATATTTTTACAAAGAAAAAATCGTAGATCCAGAGGGATCTCAGATCCACCACATCCAAAGAAACAATGCACTCCAGGTTTGATTGTATTGATATGCCTCTAGCTATTATGGCATTATTGTGATCTTATGAACATCTAGTTGTATTTTTATCTATTGAAGTTATGATTATCATACTAACCTCTGGTCAAGGTTAAAGTTATATGTTGACTCTAGTCAAAGTATTAGATTGATTAGGGTTGATATTTTCGAGTTTACTTGCATTATATTCCCTAACTCAGATTTATGTCAAGAAAGCATATTGTCTTAGTACATGGGACAAGTTGGAGATAATACTTTTCATATTGAGTGAAGGAGACTCGAAAGAAATAAAACAACACTCATTCTTGAAGATAAGACTCCAGGTTATAGGTTTGATTGATTAAATTCATAAGTTTCCAATTTGCACATATCAAGTTTGATAATTGTTACATTACAAGTAAACACTATAGTTGTGACAAAAATATTTGAAAGGTTTTTTTACTGCAAGATACAATGATTACTTGGTATCATGTGAGTACTATTGATATAAATTCTTATTGTACTTGTTTGCAAGATGAACTAACATCTCCTCTAGGAGATATTTCTTATTTTGTTTCCAAGAAGGTCACCTTGGTAATGCTATGATGATTACCATGAAATTATCTTTTTGTTATCATAGATATGTTCTTATGAAAATTATATTATACTTTTTGTTCTTGTTTCTTGTTCCAAGAAGGTCACAAGTGATAGATCTTAGAAGGAACTATTGTGATGATTATTCTCGTTATTTTTTTTATTATTATAAGAGTATTATTCTTGTCTATTATTTTTCCTTCATTGTTGGTCTTGTTTGGGGTAGGTACATGTGATAACTCCGAGGGAAGATATAGTGACGCTTGCATGAGGAAAGATATTAGATGGTCTCTAGTTTGAGACATGGAGCAGACTATCTAGATAAGAGGTTGTATACATGACTGCATACATCCATGTACCGAAGAAAAAGAGGATGAAGAAGGGTACTTTTGCGAGATACAAAGTATCTCATATGGAGATTGATTGTAAGGAGCAGAAGGATCCAAAGATGACTGAACAAATCTCTCTAGTTCAGTTGATCACTCTTTGGATCATCAGGAAGAGTTAGTAGAGCCAGATGGGCTTACCCATAATTGTTGCAGTAACCAGGAAGAGACCAGCATGGTCCCATGACACTTTGTAGGATGCAAAGATATATAGCATTGATGAGCCATATCATGAGGAGAAGATGGCTCCACCAGTGGTGAGGTAGGCGGCCCCACCAAGTACCAGCGCATAAGGAGCTATATTTCAAAGGGAGTCAACCCTCACGATCTAGTAGGGAAGAGAAACCTCCCCAAGACCATTCATAGGAGACATCAGAGGAAATCATCACACATAGAGGGAGCAAATGGATCAGAAGATTATATAGAATTAGAGGGAGTCAATATTCAGAGGGAACATGGAGACTCGGAGTGAGCCTCATCTCAGAGAGATTCAGTGGCTTAGAGACTTTTATTCAAAAATTATTCCTCCTCATATTCAAATGGGAGAGAGAGACGTCTTCCAGGACTGAAAAACATGTGTCATAAGTTGAGGAGACTAGATCGAATCTTCAGAGGCTGCAAGGAGATATGAGACCTCCTAGGAAGATTCCCTTGTTTTAGTAACATAGGAGGAAGTCAATCAGAAGGAATGGGATATGGATTTTTCCTTATTTCTGATACCAGAAGGGAAGTCAGTGGTGACTTCCAAGATCAAACATGTTGTTGATGGCAACATAGAAATGTACAAAGCTTGATTTGTGGCTAGAGGTTTCTCCCATCAAGAGGGAGAAGAGTATGACGAGATACTTGCTCCAGTAGTTAGAAGAAGTGTACAACGGACAACCACAAGGTACATGAGAAGGAGTCTCGTGTCTGCAGATTGAAGAAAAAATATATATGAGCTTAATCAAGCACCCAAGAACTGATATACCATATCAGACAGTTTCCTGATGAGCTTGGGCTTTACCAAGAGTAAAGAAGATTCCAACCTTTACTACAAGGTTGTGGATGGTGGACCAGTGATATTATTGTTATATGTGGATGAATTATTTATAACAGGAGACAAGAAGATCATCATTGCAAGTAAGAGGAAGCTTTCTACAGAGTTCGAGATGAAATACTTAGGTATGATGCACTATCTCTTGGGTCTAGAGGTATGGAAAAAACCAGATGAGATTTTCTTGAACCAAGAAAAATATACTGTAGTGATTCTAAAGAGATTCATAATTTTGGATTTAAGGCCATGTCTGCCTTGATGGTGACGAATCTTAAGTTATTGAGTGATACATCTTCAGAGACAGTGGATGCTACCATGTATATACAAATGATTGGTTCGTTGATATACATAATGCTAGATATATATTTTGAGGTAAACACATTGAGTCGGTATATGGTCAAACCTAGACATGTTCACTTGATTGTGGAAAAACATGCATTAAGGTACCTAAAGGGTATGATATACTTTGGACTCAGATGTGTTTCAGATTGTGAGATAAGCCTGCAAGGCTATACTGATTCATATTGAGTCGGTAGTGTTGCAGACTAGAAGAGTACATCTAAATGTTGCTTCAGTTTGGGATCAACTATGATCTCATGGTTCAATAGAAAGAAGTCTAGTGTAGCACTCAGTACAATTGAGGCATAGTACATAGCAACGTGTTAAGCTAAAAATGAAGCAACGTGACTTCATAAGTTGCTAGTTGGTGTGTTTGATCTTGATTTAGAGGTGAATTGTATCTGGTGCGGCAACCAGAGTTGTATGAAGTTGTTGGAGAACTCAATGTTTCATGACAAGTCCAAGAATATCGAGATCATGCACCATTATATCAAAGATATGGTGAAAAAGGGAGCAGTGAAGCTCCAATATGTCGCTACAGATGAGAAAACAGTAGATGTGTTGACCAAGCCTCTGTCAAGGGTGATTCTTTTGTACTTCAGGGACAAGCTTGGTGTGGTACAAAAGGACGTACCCTTGTGATAGGGTATGGTGTGTTATAGACGAAATTCCAAATAGAAGCATGGTATAGTGTGGACAACAGGTTTTCATGCCCGAGAACTGACTGTGGCACCAATCAAGATGATGTGTACATAGATCCTTGGAGAAGAGCATGTTTTCCTAGCTAGGCCAAATCGGTTTGTGTGTTTGGAGGCTTCACATAGATCCTTTGGTGAAAGCATGCCTCTGGTAAATATAGAGGGCCAACCTAGTGTGTTGGACATCTTCTACTCCAATGAAATAGTCTGGCATGCAAGTCTGCTACTCCAGTGAAATAGTCTGGTACGTGGGTACTCCAGTGAAATAGTCTAGTATATTGCTACTCCAGTGAAATAGTCTAGTACACATAGATACTCTAGTGAAATATTTTTGTACACATAGCTACCCCAATGAAATACTCTGTTACATTGAGATATTGCTACTCTAGTGAAATATTATGGTACGCATAGCTACTCCAATGAAATAGTCTGGTATGTTGAGATATTGTTACTCCAGTGAAATAGACTGGTACACATAGCTACTCAAATGAAATAGTTTAGTACGTTGAGATATTGCTACTCCAATGAAATATTCTGGTACACATAGCTACTCCAGTGAAATAGTCTGGTATGTTGAGATATTTCTACTCTAGTGAAATAGTTAGGTACACATGTTCCACTAGTGTGCCAACCAGTTGGACTTATTCATATGAGAGCATATCATGTGAGATCCCACATGAGACTTATCCCCTTGATGACTTATTCATGTGAGAAATATGTCTGTGTGAGTTGGTAAGACTCCATATGAGACTATGTCACTCTGTTACCTAGTTCTACATGCGATGGTTGTTTCTATGACTATAGATCTAGTGCCTGGTTATTGTGGACTAGAAGAAAGTCCCATCATGACAATTGTGCCAACTAGTGGGATTCTATTTATGTTGGTTACTACTATGGATGCATGTTTTGTGTGGTTATATAGTTTCTTGCGATGTCAGATTTTGTGTGAGTTGACGAGTTACTAGTTATTTATGAACTAGATGTTAGATTCTACGTGAGCTAATGAGTTACTAGGTATTTAAGAACTAGATGCCATATTATGTGTGATCTGGTGAGTTGAACCTCCATGATGACATAAATCCCAGAAAAATGATGAGACCCCAGATGTATGACTGTGACATGACCATCAGATAGTCTGTATGTGTGACTATGATAGAGCCTATGTGTCTATGATGGTGATACTTGTTACATGATCTGTTTTATTATGATATGGAATGTTTGGCCATGATACTTGTTACATGATCTATTTGATCATGAGATATCATGTGTGTCTATGGCGATGCTACCTGTAGAATGGTGTTCAAGACCATGTGAGTCTCTCCCATGCCATGTGAGATGGATGGATGTGTTTGATACCATTAATGAAGAACATCTTAGTTAATACCTCCCTAGATAAGAGGGAGTGTTGATGTTTTGGTATATTCAAGAGGTATTAACCTCCAATTGTAACCTTTGTACTTAGAATATAATATTTCGGAAGTAAGAGAACCATTAAACAAATGTGTGAAAACCCTAGACGGAAAGTCAACCCAAAGAGAATAATAATTAAGTATTAAAAGGATCCAAAAAGTGAGGTTGACCCCACATGAAAAGATAGCTTGGAAGACTAGTGTAAATAGAGGCTAGGAACTCCTCATTTGGATACTCTCTCACTTAGCAGAAGGAGGGCGCAAGTCTGAGGAGCAGGAACTCCAGTTGTAGCAAAAGGAGGTGCAAGTTTGGAGAGGGTGGTGAAATAGTTTCCATGGTGTAATCTCAGTATTTATGGTATATCTCTTGTGTTCTTCTATTGATAAAGGTATGATTCTATTAGTATAGGTACATTCTCTTGTTATTGTACTGTTGTTGTAGAAGTGGTGTTTCTGGTTAGGGTTTATCTGTAGGTTCTAGTGTGGACTGGCTGGAATCATTCTATTTAAGAAAAGGTTAGTGTGCTTAGGGGTGGCATAGTGAATGCCTATAGTTGGGTGACAATGATGTGAAATTGTCTATGGTTAAATGAGAATACCAAAATTTTAACACTTATAACAAACTTAAGTATAAAAAAATAAGACCGTTCAAAATCTTGATTTTTTTTTATGATAATGCTTATTAGTTGGAACTTCCTTCTGGAAAAGTTTGATATATCTCCAACATTCAATGTTTCTGATCTATATGAGTTCATGAAGGAGAAAATGGTGGTGATGAAATTACTCTGGACGGATGTGAATAAATACTATTCAAGCGAGTTGAGTAAGTGGAAGAAATTTTGGCCACAAGGATTGGTAGAAAAACTCGCAACAAGGAATATCTAGAATATCCAATCAAATGGAAAACCAAAGGATCAAAGGATGCATAGTGAGTTTTCAAAGAAGAACTAAGGCTCCTGCAAAACTATTCATCCTCTGGAGAAACAACCACATGAGTTGGTAGCTCATGTTTTTCTTACCAAGGGTGTCTGATGCAGGAGCATCTTTGGTTTTGGGAAATACGCATCACCCAAAATCATTTCAAATTATGTACAAGTTAATTTAAGACACATAAGGATGGATGAAAATCTACTCAAAAACTTGTGTTGTTACTCCTTGTTAAAAATTGGCATTGCAACTCATTGCAACTCCTACACTACAACTCCATGCTATAGGATTGGTGTTGCAAATCGTTGCAATTCCTATGTTGTGACTCCATGCTACAGGATTTGTGTTGGAAACTTTATGTTGCAACTCAACGTGTTGATTCCAAACTCATTCCATGTAGCTCATGAATCTTAAACATCAAGTGGGAATCATTGATAAGGGAAGAGGAAACAAAACCAAATTGGAAAACGTTTGGGCAGCAAACATGCATGACTATTCATCTTCCCAATAGAAGAGGAAACAAATCAATGGATATAAACAACATAAAAGGGGAAAGGAATATGTAGGGGTGCATTCGAGCCAGAAGAAATAAAGGTTTCCTTCAGGTTGATTGGAAGCGACTAAGACAACCACCAAGAATGAGGTCAAGAAGAGACGATACATTCTGCAGAAGAACAACACAATGCATCAGTTCAAGTCTGGTGAGAAAGATGTATTTCTCGATTACATTGTAATAAGGGGAATTTTGAAATCAATAATACAAACAAGGATTCACAACCTATTTATGTTCTTGTGGTTGTAATTAAATTCCTTCTATTTCAGTCTTAACTCCAATAAATGAATTTTTTGTTGTGTGCTTGAATATAAGTTTCGTTGTGCATTCCAAAGGCATAGCATAGTCTTGTAATAAGGGGCATTCTGAAATCAATAATACAAACAAGGATTCACCACTATGTTCAGTCCTGGTTATATTGTTGTCACAATATTCTAGAAAAAACTTGATTCATATTCAAACAAAGACCAGTAATTCTTCTCAAGAGCTAAGAAAGAGATGCAAGTTGATTCGTGTCCGCTTCCAGTGCGAAGGTGGTTCCTGTGAAGGGAAAACTGAGGAGAGAGGTATGTATGTCATTATATATAAATAATAATTATGATACAAACATGAATGTCTCTAAAGTAAAAGATGTTGGGGAAAGAAAAAAAAAAGACGAGACACGGTCAAAATTATAGATGAATTAAGCCCAAGACCCTGTTGCAACTGAAAAATAAATCTTGGATAAATGATGACCAAAGATATGCAGTCAGCATAGAAGATAAACTAAAAACGATATTAGGAATGAAACTATTTCCAACATCTTTAAGGATGTTCATGAATTCTAATAAACAATAAGTTTGCATCATATTGATAAGACTAATCTGCATGAAAGATTATACGTGTGTTATTTCATTCAGACAGGATTTAGTGCTAGCACTGATTGAGATTCACATTCTTCATAATAATTTTCTGAAATCTTCCAGTTCATTTTTTTAACCTTGTGCTTCAATGTGTAAGAGGTTGAAATAAGTTTTGGTTGTGACTCTCTATGTTTCCCAACTTAAAAACTTATCCCGTTGCCAACACGCTCATATTTTCACTAGTTCAAATCAAGTATGTGATACCAATTACACACTTGTACCTGCATAGACAAACCATTCAAGGTATAAGATTGATTTCATCTTAAACTTCTCAGAAATAAAAGCGTTGTGGGAAGGATCAAGAATAAAATCCAAAAATAGATCCACGAATAGAGTTCCCAGGTGTCGTGTCCTATGGTCATGTCAAATTTACAGAAGGCATTTTTCTTTTTCAACTCATGTCCTCTTCTTCAAGAGAGTACAAAATTTCATAAGAGGGATCTACAAAAATATGAGAAACACATATCACCAACCAAAACTAGTTACCTATGATCTAAAATGCTTTATTATTCGATTTCGAACATCGTTATTTGACCCGTTAGAAAAATTGACTAAAAGAAATGTCAAATAAGATAAATTCCTCCAGGAAAAACATATATGCAGAGATTTCAAAACTAGGCCTAAAGTTTGTATCTGAAATGATATGGGACACCAAATCAAAGATAATGCTTCTGGAAAACATAGGGGGGAATACTTGCATGGATGTTTGAGATCAAACCATCAGTCTTACCAGTTCTTGTTGCTAAGAATCTTGAGTCATAGTGCTTTTCCTTAAAACCCATGACATTTGGACAACTGGTATGATTCTTTTTCAAGGACCTTAGCAACATTTCCCTAAGTTGTAAAGTGTTTCTCAACATATGTTTTTTCAGCATCTCAGGGTAATAAACTATTCAATTGTGAAATTTAAAGTAGGAGTCGTTGAAGAAAAACATGAATCTTCCAGTAGAACTTCATAATGAATTATGCAAAGAGTTTCCTTGTGACAACCAAATTTAGGCCAAGATTTTAATCAAATGACGAAAAATGAAATGTATTAAATGTTTCTTTTCTTCATATGAGATATGATCGATATATTATTACAATGATGAGTGTTCCATATATATAAAACATATGGTGACCATCCATGAAAGGATGCGTCCCTTGGATAATCAATAACTATTTATTATTATCATTTACTTATTATATATAGTATTTAATAATCAATAATTGTATTATTAATTATTAATATAAGATAATGTTTTCTCGATGTTGTCCAAACATCAACACTCCCTCTCAACGAAGGAGAAATTATGCATCATGCCAAGCTTATCTCTAAATTATACAAACTTCACCCTAGACTCATGAAACTTGTTTGTCAGTCTTGGAAGACGTCTCTTTCCCACCTGAATCAAGGAGAAAATCCTTTTGTGGCTCTCCCTCTGAGCCAATTGACTCTCACTAATATCATGCTCACTTTGGGTCTGCATGTTATAGCATATAGCATCTTGATTCTTTATCATTCCTTGTCAAATCACCATGACTGGGACAAAGACCACACCATGATATTTAACCATAGGTACACACCTATGAGTGAATGTCAACCTGATTCTAACTGACACATGGAAATCACTTCAAGCACCTCGAGTCCATATTATTCCTTTTCATGATCAATAAAGGACTATGCTTGGGCCCATTTACCACAAGTTCACCTTTATGATAAATGTATCCTATCTCCCTTGGTCTACAGCCAAATATAGGAGAAGGTATGCCCGATGCTGAAACATCAACACTCCCTCCTAGATAGGGAGGTGTATTTCCACAGTAGTACACAACTACTATCCAGTGGTACACAACCATTGCTAGTAGCACACAACTATTATCTAGTGACACACATTCACTGCTAGTGGTACACAACCACTGTAGTAGTACACAACTATTGTCTAGAGACACACAATATCCTCTAGTGGTACACAATCATTGTAGTAGAAAGGGCTCTGTCACACATGGCACTCCCATGTGGACTTCTAGAGGCTACCCCCTCTAGAAACACTAGGGTCAACTCCCCATAGTGTGTGGCATCAAGGTAAAATATTTTGACATGTCCTCATGTTCTCTCCACAAGGGAAGTTGGGATATAAGCCCAAACCTAATTATCCCTTCTCGGATAAGAGTCCTCATAGATCAAATCAATTCAATTCATAGAGGAGTGTGATATGGAGAATGTTTGTCCCACATGGCACTCCCATGTGGACTTTTAGAGGCTACTCACTCTAGAAACACTAGGGTCAACTCCCCATAGTGTGTAACATCAAGGTCAACTCCCTTGACATGTCCTCATGTTCTCTCCACATGGGACGTTGGCTATCCCTTCTCGGATAAGTGTCCTCATAGATCAACACACTTATCCCTTCTCTAATAAACCCAAACCCACTTATCCCTTCTCAGATAAGTGTCCTCACAGATCAAATCAACTCTGTCACAAAGCATTACAATCTGGAGAATGTCTCAGGAAGCTGCAAACATCAACTCTCCCTCTCAACAAGGGATGCATTATTTTCCGTGCCAAGTTTATCATGGAAGTAATTGAACTTCATCCTATTTTGGTAATAACATCAACAACCTTCTCATTTGTAGGAAGCTATTGCTCCAGTACTTCCTTACTCTTCACCATGTCTCGGAATAATAGTGGAATCCCGCACATGTCCAAATAAATTTACAAGTAGCTTGCAAATCCACACTGCTTCGCGGACTGCCACACTCAATGCAATGTACTCTTCTTTTGCGGTGCTCAAGGCCACACAATTATGTTTCCTACTACTCTAGGAAACCATGGAAAATCCCAAAGTGAAGCAATACCCATAGGTTCTCTTCCTGTCCACTGCACTCCCTACCCAATCAGAGTCAATATATCCCTACAATATCATGTCAATACTAGAAGTACATCTTCGACCATGTCCAACTGTGCCTCATAGGTATCTCAACACATTCTTTGCAACAATCCAATGTGTCTATCTCCGTTGACTCATAAACCAGCCAAGTGTACTCACTGCATAAAAAATATATGGTCTATTGTTAACCAGATACATCAATGATCCAATCATTTGTTTATATATATTCGGATCAATTTTGACAGAATCAAAAGAAGACATGCTTAGTTTCTTCAGATTCATCACCATTGGTGTAGCCACGAGATTCCAGTTTAGCATCCCAAACTTCTTCAATATCTCAACTGTGTACTTCCCTTGACTCGAGAAGATCTCATTAGTTATCTTCCACACCTCTAATCCCAAGAAGTAGTGCATCATACCAAGGTCCTTCATCTCAAACTAAAAGGCCAACACATACTTGAATTCAACAATAAGGCTCTTTGTACTGGTGAGGAATAAATAATCAACGTAGATGACCAAAATCTAGGACTCACCATTAACCGTATTGTAGTACAAGCTGGGATCGACAAAACTTTTTCTGAAGCCCAAACTCATCAGGTGTCCATCAATCCTCGCATACCAAGCTCGAGGTGCCTATTTGAGTCCATACATGGCCTTCTTCAAACTTCACACATGAGACTCCTTCTCATGTATCACGAAACCATCTGGTTTCTCGATGTATACTTCTTCCTCGATCTCTCCATTGAGAAAGGTTGTCTTCACATCCATCTGATGTACTCTCCAACCCATGGATGTCGCAGGGGCAATAATCATCCGGACAGAAGTGTATCGATCAATAGGAGAAAATGTCTTCTCGTAATCTATTCCCTCAACTTGAGAGAATCCTCTAGAAACAAATCTCATTTTGTGTCTCTCGATGCTCTCGTCAACTATGTGTTTGATCTTATAGATCCATTTGGAAGTCACTACAGACTTCCCCTTAGGTATTAGAACAATATCCCACACATCATTCTTCATGGTGGACTAATACTCCTTCATCATGACATCTATCCATACTAGATGAATAGTTGCCTCCTCATTCTAAATGTGTTGAACCTACACATAATAGATCTAGCTAGAAAATGACATACACAATTTGCAGAGAAAATATGAGAAAAGAGACGCAGGAGAGAAAGAATGGAAGAATTCTCATTAACCAAATGAATGAATGATAATTTACACATGATATACTTTTTATAAATCAACTAATGCACACTGGAGGAGAAGCCAATGTGCCATAGTGGTTGTCTAGAGTGATATGGACACACACCAGAATTTACGAGAGTAAACTACCACCTAGTCTAGTCTCTCAGGTAGTTATGGGAGAGAACTACCACCTAGTCTAAGTTAACTAGTCTCTCAGTCTTCAGTTAACTGACTGAAACATAGTGACGTGAGGAGGAGATCAGGGAATCATGAGTAATGCGCTAGTCTGGTGATGATCCCAAGGACAATGCACCTTAGTTGGTGATGATCCTAATGTTGCATGGTGATAATCCCAATGTGACATCTAGACTCCACTCAAATGATCAAACTGAAGTGTGAATTGAAGAGAATATTCTCCCTAAACTATAAGAGACTGAATAATGACTAATAAACATAGGGAAAACCTTAGGAAAAAAAAATCCTAGGTGTGTGTGAAGTATCTCCAACACTCATAATAGGAAGGCTCAAAATGAATGATGTGGCTCATAGTTGTG
>WSFP011365186.1:0-32397 GCA_009831015.1 Picea engelmannii
GCTCATGGATGGCCATTGAACAAGACATCGTAATCCAGGAACAGTTGGAAGCAAGACAACGTGAACGCAGAAACCTTCTTTAGCTTCCCATGCCGAGGTTAGCGAAATCCTCTATCAACTATTATCATATTTTCGGATGCCTTGACACTGTATTTTAAGCCTTAGTACAGACTCAGGAACAACAGTGCTCTCGCATCCATCTCATCCCAGTCTTCGTCTGTTATGGATGTGGGCTGCTTTGCTTTTCCCAAAAGCGCCTTCACCACGCCTTGTTGCACGAGCAGATCGTGCATTTTAACCTTCCAGATCTCGAAATTGTTCTTGCCATTAAATTTTTCAATTTTGAACTTAGCACTCTGCATCTTTTTCATTAGAGGAAACATAAAAAGAAACAAACACCACTCTTTGTAATATCCAAGGCCTCTTTTTAAAAAATATGTGGAAAAATAATGTTGTGTAATTTTCAAAAAAATTACATTGACCTTAAAAAGAAAGATTTAATAAAAAAAGTTTACTCCACCTTATTCCTCCACCATTTAACATCCTCCATATTTCAATATTATATTTCTCAAATATAATAAAAAACCTTATTCCTCCACCATTTAATACTTTAACACTTTTAAAAAAAAAATGTAAAAGTATAAATGTAACGTTTTGAATAATACTTCATACTAATCTTCCTTTCAAAAGTATTGAAGGTACCTTTAATATTTTCCAGCGCATGAATTTTTTTCAGCGCTCCGTGGGAGGGTAGGCGCGCTTAACCAATGGTGGAGAAGGCCACGAGTGGGCTGGCGCTCCCTTTCAAATCCAACAAGTTTCATTTAATAGAACTCGCACAAGCACACAGCGCACAGCGCGCAGCTCCACTCAGCACCCACACAACAAATAAGAGGAACAGCACTGCAAGGGACAGTGAACAGCTCCCCGCAGATCGTAGAGAAGAGAGACAGTGAACAACACCAGCACAGATAGTAGTGATCGGTGCACAGGCCACAACACACAACAAATGACAGTCGATGGCCCCTTCAGACCAGTGGACGAGATGTGCACGCAACAACGAAAACGATGGCTGCAGTTTCACAAATGATGGCAGTGGTGGCTTCTTCCAGTCTGCGTCCTCCTCAGCTCCTCAGCTCCTGAGCTCTGATACCACTTGTTGTAATTTCCAGTGCGGAAAACACAATTACCATAAGATAAACAATACATATGCAAACACAGAACACAACAATTAACGTGGTTCACCCAAATGTTGGGCTACGTCCACCAAGCATTGGTATCGGTTATCTTATTATTCAACTAATGGAGATTACAGACAGGCTCACTCCTCTCACACTGACTCAGCCTCTACGGGCATACAATTATATAGAAAAAATCCATATTCTAATTTAGACGGATTGGTTACAACCAACCCGGATTTGATCTCACCCGTATTCTAAGTTGGTTGCATTTGTTACAACCAATCCAGGTCTATAGGATCTAGAATCCTATTCACAGATGAGTCTTGTTGTCACCGTTTCCAGCAATACCATAGGCTCTGGATTTGAAACCTGTTGTTCTGTATTGTTTTGATCCACAACTAATGATTATGAATTCAAATTTGACTTGTGGGAATGGCTATGTGTGACCAAAGATGAGACGGGTTTGAACCCAGTACCTCAGAAAAATATCTGCCATTTACCCCTATAAAATTTAGAAAATCAGACCTGAGATTGACGTTTTAAGTCAAAGAAGAGGATAACTTTTTGAAGTATTTTAACACATAAATAACAAGTTTATTTGAAACCAAAAAAAACTAACAACAAACAAAAATGATAATAGGAAATAAGGCTGTAACGACCATCAAAAGTAAAATATATTTACGTTGAAAGACGTACACCTATTGACAATGGGCACATTTAATAGGGTTTTAGTTCTTAATACGTTTTCTTAGTCCTCACAATAAATGAATGGCTCTGATTTCATCCATTAACTTTCGAGTTGTTATAAAGACATTCGTTTATATGTTTACTTTTTTACATTTACCTAATCGTGTTTAAAAATTACTGTGTTTATATGTTTACTTTTTTCTTAGTCAGATATTTAGGGCGTACACCTATTGACAATGGGCACATTTAATAGGGTTTTAGTTCTTAATACGTTTTAACTTATTGCCAAATCTACCTGATTAAAAAATATTAAAATATTCTCAAAGTTATTAAGGCGTTTCAGGTATTCGCACAGATTTTCGCTTTTGGCGTTCACCAGCCACGAGTTAGCGGCTGTGCTAGTTGAATAATACACAACAAAATTTGCGATTTTTTCTTAGTCAGATATTTAGGGCATACACCTATTGACAACGGGCACATTTAATAGGGTTTTAGTTCTTAATATGTTTTAACTTATTGCCAAATCTACCTGATTAAAAAATATTAAAATATTCTCACAGTTATTAAAGCGTTTAAGGTATTTCACACAGCCGTAAGTCGCCTTTCGGTGTTCACCAGCCGCAAGTTAGCGGCTGTGCTAGTTGAATAATACACAACAAAATTTTCTATCTTTTGGCGTTCACCAGCCGCAAATTAGCGGCTATGCTAGTTGAATAATACACAACAAAATTTTCTATTTTTTCTTAGTCAGATATGGAGACATAGCTTTCAAAATGTATTTGGTTTTGGATGAGGTGAGGAATATAAATCACGGTATTTCTTTGACTCTCTTAATGTTAGGCCAACGCTCTCCTTTTGTTGGCAATTTGGTAGCTCTAGAAATCATATCTTCATCAACTTGTACCGCAATCCCTCGTACCCTAGAAGATTTCCCATCGTAATTGGAAGAAAAAAGCTTTAACCTCTTGCAAGTTATGACTACGAAACCTCATCAAGAAATCGAGCCATCGAGCCAACCAACACTTCGAGGCATAAAATGAAAACCATCGTTTGCTGGAGACTCACTTATAGAAAACAGACCCATCGTAAATCTCACAATAACGCTCAAGAAATATTGCACAGCGAAAAATGTAGGGTTAATTCGTGAACAAAGAGGTGAAAACGAGAATACCCTAACTTAGAATGAAATAAAACAGGCTTGGCATTCGCCCAAAATGACTAAGTATTCGCTCCAATTCTGATTTGATGAGAGTGTTAATGGGTAATAATAATGTAACAAGGGAAAACGTCCTTATTCAGTACCTGGGACAGAGCTAAATGGCCAACACATGCCATATGGAAAGATCGAAAACCAAACCTGTAATGTCACTCATATCACATGCCATGTTGAGGATACACAATCCATAAACAATATTGATATTCATCCATGATTCATGATTCACAATCGATGTTAAATGTGAATGTTATAAGTTCACTTAAATTAGGATAATAAGGACACAATCGCTGTGTTAATACCGCATATTTATCAATCCTTGGTTTGTTTGCAAACGAAAATATATATGATATAATTATATATTTTTTAATACTTTGAGCACGTTTAATTTTAGGATAGGTTTTGTAAATTTCTTCATCCAAAATATAAGATAATAAAATGATCAAGCTTAGGATGAGAATAAAAATAAAAATTATGTCGTTTCATATGTTATTGCTAAAAGTAAAAATAATCAAAATACATGTTTGCAAAAAATACGATTAAGAAAAATAGAAAAATAGGATAAATATAAATGTGAACCAGAACCATAATTAATATCGTCATCAAGCTCACCATGTTCAATTTTGAAAGTTTTTGAATTTCATGTTAAAATTCATGAAATTCAAAAGAATAAAGAATGATATATAATGAGAAATTAAAATATGTTTGTAGGTTCAACCAAATCAAATCATTTCAAACACATACAAGGTCAAAATATCAAAAGTGTTTACAAAGAAAATTAAACTAATCTGAAAAGAAATTTCTAAAAATAAGAGGGGTCTAAATTTTATTATTGACAATAAATACAAATTTGGGAGGTTTATTGTACAAGGAAACATGTTCTCTTTCATGAATTATATCCAAGTCTTCCCAAGGACCGCACACACTTGGTGGGTATCATGGGAGACCTTAAATCCACCACCACTCCAAGTTATTTCCATCCTCAACAACATCTGTCGATCGGCATGGTGCCTCTTCCCCATCTTTGAATCTCATCACTACTAAAAAACTACTATCTCTGCAACTACTATCAAAGGGTCTTCCCCTCGGGAAGGTCCTCAAAGTGTTCCCAAGTGCTGGATACTCTTGAACCATGATAAATTTGATACTTCGACTCTATCATCCATGTGTGATGTACATTGGATCCTCTCAAGTTCCAAACTAGTTGGGTGACCAGTCCAACTTTCACATTCCTCACTAGAGAATGCACATCTCCACATCAAATAAGACCTTTTATGTATGCGTCATTATCGTTCTTTCCAACTCTCCTTGGCCTTGTTGAGTCACCCACTATAATATCAACATTTTTTCTTCACTTAGTCGAACTTCTTTTTGAACCTCTTGGTTCTAGACAAGGTCCCGACCCTTGTCACAGTATGGCAAGTTGCCTAACCCATTTATTGTTTAACAACTTTTGTTTTTGAGTTTTTCCATGACTCCTCAATAAAGCATCATCAATCACACTTCTTTATCCCAACAACATATCTTTGTATTATTTTTTTAGTAGGTAGAGTGTACTCAATATCCGCCACCCAGGCTATCAGTGTACATCGTATATGATTTATGTTCTGTGTGAAAGTATTACAATACCAATCAATCTTCCTTCGGCATGCATCCCAACTCCTCAAGTTGTTTTGTAGTAAGTTGGAAGTCATATATCCCCATGGACTTCCTAAAAAAGTTCACGATCATTGTGGGGTGTTGATCTTCCACTCCTACCTCTTCCATGTTTGTCTCCAAATCTTGTTGAGTAATTGCTTCTATGCATTGTCTTGACCTAGCTTCTAAAGTCTCTTTGGTGGGTAGGTATGCAAGCCGATTCTCCACAACATATTTGGCTCATAGTTCATAATGCATCAGTTGGTGATGCCCCTCCTACTCTAGGGTCTTGGCAAGTGAATATGTCAATTGTCCCCTATACTCATGTTCATGGAGTTCGGGATTGAGGTGGACCACAATATGAAAAAGAGAACATAATAATGAAAAGAATCAAAGAGGGAGATACATTTCGAAGTAAAGAAAGGGTGGTGTATAAAGACACCATTATAGAACTTAAGCATAGTGCACTATGATCAAAACATCATAGTTTATATTGCACATATTGATCTGCATGATCTGTTACATGATCTTGAATCAAATTCATCATATCTATATGACCCAAAGGATATTATTTTATAGTCTCAATATCTAACCAAATTCCACATAATCCAGACGATCTTGTCCACATGTAATTATTGATAGTTAGAGTGGACCCCATAAATTTGGTTCTATTGAGTCGGCTAGATAGGGATGGCTCGACCCAAATGAATATCCATCCAACTCGTAGTCTATTTCTGGGTTGGTCGATCCACCTCATGACTATCTTTGATTGTTGTTCGAGTATTCAACCGATAGGCACATTGACTACTCGACTGATTGGTGTGGTGTGTTGGTTAATCGACCAAATGACTGTATCTAGATGAAGGTTAACCTCTCGAACGAATGAACCCAAGAGATGTGTAATGAACAATCAAGGCATGATGTTCCAACACCCCTTAATCATCAAAAAATTCTGGAGTTTCAGAAGGAGAAATTACATCACTGGAGCATCCCCCCATAATTGCAGCTTCATGAAGTCCAAGAAATGTGGGGATATTAATAAATATGGCTTCAACTAAATGTTTGGTGAGGATATCAAAAACTTGATCTTATGTTTTTCAATATTCAAGAGAAACAACATTCTCATGAACCAATTGTATCAAGTAGTGAGCATGGAGCTCAACATGCTTCATATTACTATGGTCAATAGGATTGTCAACAACCTATATATCACTTTGGTTATCATAGTATATAATAGTCGAGTTCTAAATAGGGAGGCCACGTTCACCCAAAAGTTTTCAAATCCAAATTGCTTCAGTGCATGCTTGAACGTCGCCATGATATTATGCTTTCGTAATCGACAAGTATACTACCTTTTGTTTATTGCATGACCAAACCAATGGTCAAGTGATATAGTGAAACACATACCTAGAAGTGGAATTTCGATCATCACCATCGCCAACCGAGTCACAGTCAGTGTAGCCATCTAGAAAATCTTAATTGCAACAATATATGATACCATCATGATTGGATATTCAACAAATTGATTGCATTTTAATCGGTGGTGAGACTATACACCCTACCTAATTTGGTTTTCATGGTGAGAGATCCACCCTAGCCATTAGATGGGAGATCATTCAGGTCTTCCATTTGATTCCATTGTTGAGGTGTTAGATCCACATTTTGTAGCAGTTTGGGGTTTCGAAAAGACTCAATTTTTATTATGCAAGTTGACCTATATGTTGGGAGGACAATTTATCTAATGGAGGCCAATTTTGTTGGGAAGATATTGATATCTCTTGGAAAATATTGTTAGTGGGGATTGATTTCTTTGTGCAGGTTGAATTATTCTTGGAAGGGGCTGAAAAAACTTCATTACAAGGAAAAATTCGAGCATTGGGGGAAAATATCCTATTGGGGGGCCGTATATGATCCAAAGAGGCCAAGATCTGAGATTTGGGAATTGATTTTCCTATTTCTTGGACAAATTTGTTTAGTAGGACTGAGTTATATTACTATTGGGAACTTCCTTTCTACATATTTCATGGATGTGGATGGTTAGTTTCCTTATTGGGTGTGTCTCTAATTGTTGGACTGAAGTTTGGGGTTGAGGGTTGAGCTTCCAATTACTATAGATTGTTGTTGTGTATGAGGGTTGTTTCCTTTCTGTTGATGTAGATTTGAACTTATGAAGATCCATTATATGTATTTTTGTACCATCTTGGTCACCTACAGGTCAGAATAGTGACCATTTCAAATTTTTATTTGTTGAGCTTTCCTTACTGTTTAATCTTAGATGTGTTTGTTGTATCAACAAGTACATGTAGTAATTTTTTTGATAGTAAAATTCAATATCATTCCTTCCTAGGTGCCATGTCTATTATGGAATTTTTGTGAAAACTTCTTGTAAATTGTTTGACATAAGTGTTGAGCCAAACCATCATTAAAACATAGTAGAAACTATACTAAAATTATATTAGTAGTAAAAAAGTGCACGTGCAGTAGGTTTTTGAGCTGGCTACAAATGTGTTAGAAAAACATCTTAATTCATAGAACCAACCATAAGATAACAAAAATAAAGAAAAGTATACAACAACAATAAAGGAGGGATAATTCAGTGGTACCGGTGTATGCCATCAAACTATTTGACAAAACACACAATCCAAATCATCACTAAAACTATCAACAAAAGAGAATCAAACATAATTGCGGTTATAAAGGGGATTGCACATGGTGTGTGTCAAGTGTTTGACAAATTTCCTAAGATAAGAAAACATTAAAACTTCACAGGAACAAGTAATAATCCATACCATTAGTAGGGAGGGTTATTACAGAGTGATAGGATCAAACAATCATTAGGATTTTGACTCTTCAGATTATCCCATCATGATGCAATCATGAATATTTTCATCCAACTTATTTATGCAATCATTAGGAATGTGAGCCCATGAAACACATCCAAGCACATGGAGGTGTCCGACATAATGCTTCTTCCCATACCATCATTCGACTAGAGTCATGGAAGGAACAACTCAATTCGAGATGCATCTGAGTAGATAATTTTCATAGTATACCTCTTCAACCCAAAAGAAAGGAGGCATGTATTTAACCTACAAAAGAAATCTATTCATTTCTACTAACATCCAATTCTTACATTCTGCAACTCCATTATGCTGAGGTGTGTGAGGTATCGACCACTTCCAGTCAATACCAAATCGAAAGAGATATTCTTCAAAGGGTTGATTAACATACACACCACCATTGTAGGATCTCAATCACTTGACGGTTTTACCAAATCACTTTTCAGAAAAGGCCCAAAATTATTTGAACTTATCAAATACAAGATTCTTATTCTTTTGGAAAAAGACCCATGTGAAACTAGAGAAATAATTAATGAAGGTCAAAATGTACCTTGCATCTGCCAGTGAAGGTAAGTTGATACAACATACATCACTATGAACCAATTCAATTAGGTTATGTGCTTGTCATACCTTTCCAAAGTCAAATGGTGCATAATGATGCTTCCCAAGCACACAACCCTTGCAGAATCCTTCAAGGGAAAACACCCTCAACAAACAAGTAATGACGTTATGTGTTTCCAGTGAAATTGGTTCATATTCAGGTCAACTTGAGTCATGAAACTTATACAAACTATTTGTTGGGTCAAGAAGCCCATCAACAACAATCAACTTCCCTTTCTTTAAATAACTAACATAGAACCAATCTAGCCAAAATTCCACAATATTATCCATCTATGTCAGCTGATCAACATACAATAGATTAGAATTGGCATTTGGCACATGATAGACATCAAAAATATTCCCATGTCGACAAGATACATCAACCTAACCATCAACATCTAGAGAAACATCATCAACAATGTAGATTGCAGATTTTACTCTCCTCATCTTTATTCAATCTCATGAATAAAGTGGCATCCTTGGCCATATGATGTTTACACCCTAAGTCCACAACCCATTCATTCTACGCAGTGTGAGAAAATAAATCATGAGAAGTCCCAACTTGGAAGGTGAAATTATTAGGGGGTCGAAGAACAATGGACATTTCTCCTTCAAGTCATTTAACCTTCTCCTCCAAATCATCTTGCTTGTAAAAACATTTATTTTTCACATGTCTAGTCTTTTAAAAATATCGACATGTAATCTTCTTTTGAATTCGTTGTGGTCATCTATGGGGTTCCTAGTCATGGTATGCAGGTTTTTGTGTAGAAACATCAGACTGCACTCTATTCTTGGAATCCATATTATCCTTGTCCTTGAGTAAGTGAGTCTGGTGTTTTCCAGCAAGTTTTCCTTTTTCAGGCAATCTGTTCTGATAAGTAATGAAAAGTTAACAAAAAGATTCAAAGGATTAATCCTTACCATCTTCCTTGTGTGGTTTCCAATTGGTGCATAAGTTCAACACGAACACATAAAATGGTGTTCTAAAATTCATTAGGACTAGATCGATGAGTTGTCCATCCTTCTTCGAATATTTATTTTCACATTCACCCAAATTAAATTGGAGCTCTTTAACATGTGCTAAATAGTCCTCCATTCTCTTAAAGGAATGATGGTAGAGATAGATCAACTCTTTCTCCAACTACATGATGTGGCTTTCATCGACTCGGTTGAACAAGGTATTCAACTTTTTCCATACCCGATGAGTGTAGTCAATTCCAATGAGGTAAAATCATATCTCCTATGAGATATAGGCCATGATGACCCCTAAAACTTCCTCATTCTTTCCACCAACAAAAAACTTCGCATGAGCATTTGTTGGATCTGGAATCACAACCTTGGTATACTACCATAGTCCCTTATTTTTCAATAGGGTTTCCATATCTGGTGCCAATATTGCATAATATGATCCACTCATAATGATAGGATCAATATTAGAAGACATATTCGATATATAGATATACTGGTATGTTTCAAAGTTCCAATATACAAACCATTGACACAAAGTTGATCACACAACATATCTGAATCAACAAGGTTTGTTGATAATAGGTTGAGGTTTTCAAACCATATAATCTAATTCCATGTTGGGGAATGAGGGGGAACACAATATGAAACAAAGAACACAATACTATAGAGAATCGAAGAGGGGATACATTTCAAATTAAATAAAGGGTGGTGTCTAAAGACACCGTTATAGTACTTAAGCAATGCACATTATGATCAAAACATTTGTTATGCACTTGGTTATGTGATATTAAGAAGAAATAAGAATATAACAAAAATTACCAACAAAATGACAAAATGGGAGCAATTGTCACTAGCCTCTTCAAGGCAGAAACCTCCAGTAAAGCAGTGACCCAGGGATAATTTTAAGGATGGGAATTTATATTAAAATGTAGAAACCTGGAATAATATTAATAGTCCTTAATATGAAAAATGTAATAAGTTTGGCGATAGTTTTGTAGAACATTCAAATTTATAAGGATTTAATATAGTTTCTATAAACTTTTGGTGATTTTTAAGGTAAAATAATTTTATTCTATGGAACTTGGGTGAATATTTTTTAGAAAAGATGGAAATTGGCATATCTTATTTTGGGGAAAACCATGGAAAATTATCCCATTGTTGAAATTTGTCCCCTTAAATTATTATGAGTAATGCTCTCTTAAAAAATTCTCAAGAAAAATATTTCTCATGCTACCTACTCTTATTTATACTAATGTTATGTTCTAAAGAACATTCTGGAGGAAGATCTTTCTAGAAGGGGAAGCTTCTAATATGTATTCTTACATTGACTTGTTTGTATTTATTAAAGAGGCCTTATTAACTAATGTCAGACTTTATTACATGGAAAATATATTATTCTATATATGTGAGGGGTTAGGGAGGTTAGGTCCCTAACATGCCCTCCCCCTTAAAAAGAGCCTTGTCCTCAGGCTTAAGATGAGGAAATTTCTACATAATAGTAGCCAACTCCCAGGTGGCATATTCTAGTGGAGTATCCTTCCATTGAACTAACACTTCCTAGATGATGTGCTTATGAAGATGATTCTCTCACTGATCCAATAACTCTTGTGGATGAAACCAAATTAAACCTTATTCATCCAACTCTGGTAGATTAGTCTAAGTATGGCAGTTGGTGCCAATCACTTTCTTAATGTAGCAGACATGAAAAAAATATGTAGCTTGGATTTGGTAGGAAAAGACAAATGATAGGCTACTGGCCCCACACATTGAGAATAGTATAAGGACCATAAAATTTGGGGGCCAATTTAAAACAACATTGATATTTGAGTGAAGTCTGCTTATACAATTATAGATGGAGAAACACTTGGTCTCTTTCATCAAATTGACATTCAAAATGACCTTGATCTTCTTGTGTCTTCATGCGGTTCTGAGATATGACCAAATTGAGTTTCATAGTACGAAGACTATCCATGCAGGATGTAAGATTGTAGTCAACCTCCTGAACCTTTGAGACGTCTGATATTTATGGGAGAACCAATGGTGGCTTCTATTTGTATACTATTTCAAGGGGAGTCATGCGAGTGGTCATATGGTAAGAGGTGTTGTACCACCATTCAACTAAGGGTAACCATTAAAACCATTGATGTTGTCGGTCAGACGCAAAATAGCTCAAGTATATTTCTAGACACATGTTGATCACTTCCATCTAGGGATGATAGGATGTAATAAGATGCAATTAGGTTCCCTGGAACCTGAATAATTCTTTCCAAAAATTACTGGTAAAAGTTAGATCACGATCATAAACAATAGAATGAGGCATTCCATGGAGTTTGAAGATATTATTCATACAAATTTGAGCCATTGTAGATGTTATGAACGAGTGTTGAAGAGAAAAAAAATGAGCATATTTGGAGAGATGAACCACTACCACCATGATGAATGACTTATTTCTTGATTTGGGTAATACCGCAATGAAATCCATAGAAATATCCATTGAAATAATAGGTGGAATTGAAAGCGGCTGGAGTGTGCCAAGATTTTTGAGAGTCTCTCCCTTATTGTGTTGACATATATCATATTATTCCACAAAGGTGTGGACATATTATTTCATACCATCCAAAAATAAATATCATTTGACCCATTCATAAGTTTTAGAAAAAAATGAATTCCATGCAGTAGGAGAAGCGTGAAACTTAGAGAGAACCTTGGATTTAGGGGCTGACTGTTTTCTTAAATATAGGTGACCTTTATAGAGAAACTCTTCATTGTGCCAAGAGTACCCTCAATTAGCTTGGGGATCCTATTACAAGTTTTGGATGAGGATGGAGATTTTGGGGTCTTTCAAACATTCCTGGCGAACATCTTGAAGCAAGATGGTGACAATAAATGAGAGGGAAAAGAAGGATTGCTATTCATATTTCTTAGAAAGAGAATAAACCACCACATTTTCTTTTAAATTTTTGTAAATGATCTCATAATCATATACAAATAGATTGGTAACCCATTTTTGTTACTCTTGAGATGAAATTCGTTGTTCCAAGAAGTACTTGAGCATTTGATGGTATTTTTTAATTTGGAAGGTTTGTCCCAATAAATAAGGGTGTCATAGATCCACTTCATGCAAAATATCCATCATTGTTTTTCATAAATTGATTGGCCCAAATGTCTCTTTGAAAACTATTTACTGGTGAAATCCAAAGGTCATCCATCTTGCATGAGGATTGCCCTGATTCCTCTCCGTGATGTATCACATTCCAGAACAAAGGTCTTGGTGAAATAAGGTAGGGGCAGTACAAGAATAGTGCACATAGCTTCCTTCAATGCTTGGAATAATTGTTTGGTTTCTGGAGTCCAACTGAAGGCATTCGTTTTAAGGAGAGTAGTTAGGGGGGCTGCAATTTTTCCATAATTTTGAACAAACTTGAGATCATATCCCCTTAAACCCATGAAACCACACATACTTTTAAGATTTTAGGATGAGGAAAATTTTTCAGAGCTTCAATTTTATTAGGATCCACCCTTACACCATCCTTGCCAACAATATGACCTAGTTAATCAACTTCAGAGACACCAAAATAACATTTATATTGTTTGAGGAAAAATTTGTGCTTGGAGAGGAGATTGAGAATTTGATCTACATGGGTGAGAGGGGCTTGCCACATTTTACTATAGATGAGAATATCATAAAAAGAAACTAACACAAAGTGATGGAGGAAATGATGAAAGACATCATTCATGAGACTTTAAAAAGTGGAGGGGGAATTGCAAAGACCAAAGGGCATGACCAAAAACTCATAGTGACCCTCATGAGTGATAAATTCCATATTGGGGATGTCTTCCTTCTTCATTTGTATCTGGTGGTAGCTAGAATAGAGGTCGAGTTTGGTAAAGTATTGAGCCCCACTAAGTTCACCCAGAAGGTTAGCTATGATGGGAATGGGTAATTTGTCCTTGATCGTAAGTTTGTTGAGGGCACAAAAATCAGGACACATGTTCCAAGTTCCTTCTTTATTGAGGACTATGAAAATAGAGGAAGAATAGGTGCTAGTACTAGAACATATAATAGTCACTTCTAATGATTCATGTAAAATTTTCTCAATTTAATTTTTTTGAGGAAAGGGATGAATATAAGGGAGAACATTGGGAGGAACATTTCCCAGTATTAAAGAAATGGGATTATCATGGTCGCCAATAGAGGGGGGAAGGCTCTGGGGGGTTTGGAAAATTGTGTTATGGCGTGAAAGGATTGCTTGAAGGTCAAGGTGTACCGAGGGTGTCTCAACTACTTGAATGGAGTGAAGTTCATAAATGATGCTAGAATGACATTTTTTGAGTATCGTTTCCATGCGGTGGGAACTGATGATCTCTGGAGATCCTTCTATAATTCCTTGGAATTTATATTGTTGGCCTTCCTATTGGAATTGCATGGTTAACACCTTAAAATCCATGAGTATGGGTCCTAGGGTGCATAACCATTTTGCACCAAGAACAATGTCACAACTACCCATGTGAATAGAAAACATGTGACATTTCAGGTTATACCAACCAATTAGTAGGCACACATTTTCACAACGCCCTCCACAGTTAATGGAACCACAATTGGAAATCATGATTTGAAAATTGTTTACAACATAGATATAACAATTGACTTCTTGGGCAAGGTGACGATGAATGAAATTATGAGTGATGCTACTTTCAACTAGGATAATGACTTTCTTGTGCTTAATGTAACCAATCAATTTGAGGGTTTGAGGAGCAGGAAAAACCATTGAGGGAATGTGGAGAAATCAATGGTTCAACTTTGGTAGGATCATAGGGAGGCGTAATATCATCAATTGGGGCTAGCACTTCTTTAGGTGAAACCTCAACATCTTCATCAGAAACATCCTCATAAATGGCCATAAAAAGTTTATATTCTTTACATGTGTGACCTATAAAGTATTTATCATCACAATTATATCAAAGACCCTTGAGTTTACGTTCAACCATTTGTGCCCATGTTAACTTGTAGACCTTGAGAGGAGTGGCCTAATGTAACACCTTGTTTCCCCCAATTTGTAATTAATCATAAAATAGGAATTACCATGCTAAGGCATGAGGACAATGCAAATGTATTATTGACTGAGTTTCCAAATAACTGACTGTGGGGGTGAATCCTTGAAAGCACTGGCCATAATATCACTAGAGGAAGAGTGTGAAAACTATAGAAGAGGGTTCATATATCAAATAACCCCAAATATCCTATGATAAGGATGACAAACCTCCTTTGAATCCCAAGGAAATAAATCAGTTAATGAAGAAAGGACTGGTGGTTGAACAATCAACCACCCCCATGAATGGAAACATGGGTTGTCAGCCCAAAGTACCACAGGGACCTGCAGACCTGATCTTATTTTTGACAAAAGGAACAGGATAGGTCAGCAAACCTTCCAAGGTAAGAGGTATACACATGGGAGAGGAGAAACTAGACAAAAAGAGCGTAAGCTCGTAAGGGAGATTCTCCAGCGAGTCACAAAATGAAGGCCACGATATTGATGCTGAGGAGCATATGAGAAACCTTGTCGAGGCCATAACTGAGAGAGAAAGCTCCGAGTTATAAAGAACAGGACCCAAACAGAAGCAGAAACAGAGGAAGAACCCTCGCGAAGTGTGAGAATTCCCCGGTGATATCATGGCTTGGCACGGGGGTGGCCAGAGTCACTTAATAGATAAGCGATTTAGTTGGTTGGTGGCAACCTGTAATAGATAAGTGATTTCCTGCCCTGTGTAATTTAGCCGTAACTGTGTATGAATTGGTTATACTGTGTATGTTTCAGGAATTGTGCATATTACTTAATGGATATAATGTATCTCCCCTATTTCTACTTGATTGTATAACTAGGCCAGTAAGAAATTATTTGGTTAGGAGATGATTTTATACTCGTAAATTCTTGTGTCCTGTGGAGGCATAAGCCAGAGTCACGAACTATGTGTTTGTCGACCCCAGACATAGTTTCATGTACGCATGCCAACCCTCCTAATTGTTTAGAGTCCCTTGGAGGACAAAGTTTATTAAGCTCAGGAGAGGTAGTGCAGATTGGTGCAGGCTCTCTGTGAGGCAAACCGAACCCATAACTCCTCAAGTCCTAGACAATCTTAGGAAGGATCACACCGTTGTGTGAAAGAACCCTGCATGGAGTGCATAGGTCGAGAAAACCTTTGGAGGTGTCAAGGCGTATGAAAGATTAGGAGTGATAGATAAAGTGATTGAAATTAGATCTGAACCATTGGTTCAATTCCGGGAAATAGAGGTGAGGATTTCCCCAAAGTTCTGAAGGCGAATCGTCGATTCGCAGGGGAAAATTTGGACCGTTGGAGCCTACGTCCAGACAGCTGGAGAAGAGTGTGCAGGAGAATAGATCTGAACCATTAGATTGAGTGCAGGGGACCGATAGCCGTTGGATCCGGAGGAAGGTCCACAAGACAAGTTTTGAAATCATCAGAGTCGTCCATCAGAAGTGATGTGTGGCAAGAGCTCAACATTTCACTGACTCATAGAGCAAGAAGGTTAAAGAACATACTATTCGAACTAGCGATGTGTGAAGTCGCGATTTGATCGTAGTCGTCCATCAAGGAGGGCACATGGTGAAAGCTCATTTTTTTGCTTACTCGTGACTTGAAGGAGTCAACAGGAAAAGTTTTAAACACTCGCGATATGTGAAATCGCGAAAGGATCCAGACCGTTAGATCCAAGCCACAGGAGAACCGTTGGATCAGAACCTCCACGTGGTATTGCGTATTGGGGGTTCAAAGGTTGAAATAATTTATTTTTGACTACAAAAGTTGTGAAGTGCCAAGCATTGAGGAATCGTGCAAACATGTGGCACATCTGTTAGGTGGGGATTGCGTGTTTGATAGGTGGTGGACACATGTCACCTGGGAAAGAGTCAACCCATTGTTGACTTATCATTTTTTGAGGTTTTGAAGGGTGAAGAAGTTTCACCTTGTTCGCTAAGGTTGCGAAACTCTGAGAGCCGAGGTCTCATGCGACGGGTGGAAACGACACAACTCGTAAGCAAAATACAATGAAGGAGACAAGTGGCGTGTATGCGTCACTTTGGCAGAGTCCACGTAATGTTGAACTTTTTCATTTTAGGGATTCACAAAGGAGGAGCACGAGGGCTCAACATTCCAACTCACAGAGTCATGAGTTGTGAGTAGTGCTAGTGTTTAGCCTAGCCTATGGTTATATGTAGCAGGCACTAGTGAGGAGGGAGCCATACCCGTATCGCATTTCAGGTATCGACGTTTGGAGAAAGAGGAGTCGAGAGCCTTGAATCTCCAATTGGTGAGTTGTGAAAGGTGCTTGCACTAAGGCTAGGTTGTGGTCACTTGGAGGAGGATAAGGGAAGGGATGGTCTGCGCTAGGCCTTGTAGAAATTCAGGGATTTTGTCCCTTGAAGAAAAGACAAAAAAAAACAAATTTAGTTGTCATAGTGGGTGTGTGAGAAATTGGTATTAGAGCATGGTTACAACACTTGGCCTACTTGGGCTCATGTACAAGTCATGTAAGGAGATATAGTTATATGCATTTACTCCTTGAGGAGAAGGAATACAGCTTGAACTTGTGTTTTTGGGAATTCTTGTTGAATTTCAACAAAAGAATTTCTTTAACTCCTTTGTCAAAGTGACGACTACTCTTACCTAAGTAGGGATATGCTAATTAACATTGATAATAAGACTTGAATGTGGATAGCTGAAGGTGGAAGGGTTCTGTTAAGGGTAGATGAAGCTCAAAAGCCAAAAAACCTGATGTTAGTGACGCCGCCTCTAAGCATGGGAATTTGGAACATTAGGCACTGATGATGGCTGGTTATATAATGGTTAATACCTTTGTCGGCCTAAAGGAATCTGAGAGGATCAGGTAGGATCCTTGGTTGTATAATTCCTGCTTTATATTAAAATTAGAGTATATAACTTCTCATGACCAGAGAAAAGTGTGATGGGTAAGACCCTATGGACGTTGAAGGAAGGAGGTTTTCTTGCTAAGACGTTGTCGCATAAAGAGGAAAGTGACCTTGGTTGGTTATAGCCATGAGAGAAGACAACACCAACACAAGGTATGACTATGAGATTAGTCCTATAAGTGACTGAAGTCTTGAAGTAAAGGACACTAATGATGAAATTAAACTATCAAGTGAATGCATTAGGTAAAAGGGTGCAATAGATGAACCTACATATACATGAAGGTGTATACGTGATCATAAGGATGCTTGGAAGATCCTTGGAAAAAAAAAGAAGGATATAGAAGTTGGATATATCCATGTGTGTGAATGACATGGAAGGGGTGCAAGCAATGAGCTTGCATGATAAATGTTTGGTTAGGTTTGTGTGTGTTATGCTTAGTGCATGGATTTAATGCATTGTGAAGCTTCTTAATATAAAGCCTGATTTAATACCAGTTAGGTATGAATGATATTACATGTACAAGAACATGTATAATGTAAGAATATAGGTATACTAAAGACACGAGGTGACTGCCTAAATCAGGCAAATATAAAGCAAGAATCACTCTTGTCCAGATCAAACAAATACTATGGATGCATGGCCGACCCCATTCTGAAGAGTCATGAAAGTTATATTCCAAGTAATAGCTTGAGGGGACTGTATTCCCTTTTCTCAGGGAATACTAATATGATTAGATAGAAGGGTAAATGAGCAAAGATGTTATGTTGTCATAATAAGAGGCAAATGATTATGCCTTTGGGAATCACATGAGAAGGATTGTGAACAATCYHGAGTTGAYTRATCTTAAAAGTAAAGATGTATGTGGGYTRTGAAATATACCTATGACAGCTACATGCAGGCTTAGGATTATGAATATGGTTAAATACATCATGGATGTAAGTTAACAAAACTAGAATACGTAATTAGGTACATGACAAAGATGCATGTTTATATTCCTTAAGGGAATATTTGGTAGACAACTAAAGCTATCTCAAGGCCGAGGCCATCACAAATAGTGATGGATATGCAATAAGGAAGTTGCATGCTGAAGGAGTTCCTTGTGGAGGAACTGTGTGAAGACTCTGTCAGGAAAACGAAGTCACAATCTTAATGAATGATGAGAATTAAGCAGTAATCCACAAGCTTATATATATACACCAGAATCCTGGATTACATTTTGAAAAATATCATGTAATGAATAAGAAGACTAAAAAATGAATATTGACCAATTCTGATAGCCGAATGGTAGTGTGAAAGATGCACATGTTCATGATTCATTATGGGAAAAATATTTTGTTATTAAAGCATGCTGATGTATCCTAAGAGTTAGGATGAGCCTAACCCAGGGCTACTAAGAAAAAGAGCAGTTGTGGAAACCAGTATAGTTGGTAAGACGCAAGTAAACCCCCTGAGTATGATTAAATGAATAAATGAGTACGTTTAACTGATAAGCCTTGGTTGAAGCTGTGATTAAGAAAATGCAATAAGGCCTTAGAGATAACTCGACTAGGCTGAACTCTAGCCCTGGCGGTGTAGAAAGAGTTGAAAGAAGGGGAGAGTCCCCAATTCTTTCCTCGCTGAGTATTATGTTTTCTCTTGGATGAGAAAGTTTGTATGCCAATGAAAGTAAAAAGGTTTTGACACATAGTGATAAGGATTGTATTGCTGAAGATGCAATCGAAATTTGTTTGTGTTGCACTTGTGGAAAGATTTGAAGATAATATGATGAAGTGCATGAAGATATGCTAGGACATTTTGAAGATGTTTATGAATTCGAATGTTATGATACATGCATTTGGTTTAATATTACGACTAATATAATTGTGACTATGATGATGCATGTTATGTATAGAAAGGAATTGGAGCTATTGAGGAAGACAATTGCCAATGACGGGCAACCTCAAGCAGAGGATGACCAGGAGAAGGTTGTGGTTGAAAGATTGTTGACAGGACTATGAAAATCCTTCTAAACCATTGTTGATGAGGTAGAGATCAGAAAGAGAGTGCTAGTAGCCAATAATAGGTATAAAAATGTTCATGCTTATGTGGCTTAGGGTATGAAAGGATTCGAGTGAGAACCCCTTCCGAAATATTTTATTGTCTCACGTTATGCATGAAAATTGAAAGGGCAGTGGTATGCCATGGATACCCAAGTAGGGTATGATTCAGGAAGGAGAACCTGGATGATGGAGGCATGAAAATTTGGTAGTAAAGACCGATTGTAACCCTCAAAAGAATTCATGAACTGATATTTCATGAACACATGGACCAATCAAGGAACTATTGGAAACAAAAGTGCTCATAGATAGCACATTGCATGGAATTACTTCAAGGAAATGCATATTTGCATAAAGGACAAACAATGGATTTCCCAATGAGGAAGGAGGACCTTCCAACATTTCTACTCACATTGTATAGGTGCTAGAGAAAACCAAATTTGGGTGGCCATGAGTGTTGGCACCCTGGTTATTAATGAAGGCATAATGCTTGGGTGCATTCATGTGAAAATTTTAAGTTTCATGTGTACTAATTTGGGATCGTGATCGGCCTATAGTAGGAATCATGGTCCTATTGTAAGAATGAAAGAAAACAAATAAACCATATGAGGAAAAGGTTGGTTAAATTCCAACACCCCATGGCCAATAACCTGTCATAAAGTGTGACAAACTTGAAATCAATGCAAGAGTGCATTTGGGTATGAATGTGGCCATGGATATTGGCACATTTGTTAAAACCCTTTGAAATGTTGAATTATTCTTTGAAAAGTTTAGTATGTTGAGATGAGACTAACATTTTGTTTGGTTGTGGAAAGAATAAATTCCAGGAAGCAAAGGGTCATGGATATGGCAGTGAGGTAAGCCCATAGGAAAGACCGATTTCCTGCTGAGCTAAAATGAAAGGCATGGTATTTCCTTTTGAGAAGGTAATTTTGATTGTTAGTATGCACAATTATGAAATTGTTGTGATGAAGTTGAAAAGGTATGATAAAAATGTATGTGCATGAGAACTAACAATTTGATTAGTTGAGGAATGATTGCAGGAAGAAAGAGTCTTGGATATGGCAATGATGTAAGCCCATAAGGAAGACCGATTTCCTGCTGAGCTAAAATGTTATGGGAAGGAAAGTCCCATAATTGTGAATCTGGTTCCGTACGGAACATATCTGAAAATAAACGAAGAGATTGGAAAATCTGTGTGTGACAGATTTGCAATAAAATTCTGAAAGTTAGAATTTATAATGATGTCTCATGAATTTTGTATACCTATGATACAGGTGAGAATAAAAGACATGTCCAAAAAGGACATATGAGGGCTGTGAAAGTTGAAGATGATGAACATGGCTACTACTGATCCATGAAAACCCCGTGATAAGACATGATCGCCTAAAAATTATTGTGTTGAGGTAACACAAGCTGGAGGTACACCTCGGTAGAGCAAGTCTGAGGGACACCTCGACTGTAAGACTCGATAGAGTCTCTAAAATTTTCCTGTGTGAGAAAACCTTGGCAGGGCAAGACAGATCACCCAAGGGACTGTATAGTAGTGAAGGGGATTCCTAAGATTGTGCCTGGAGGGTGAGTGACTGCAAGGAAGAGGAAACCTTAATAATTCTTGTAAACTATTGGGATCATGCACACAGTGGTTAGTTTCCCTTGCGGAAAAACCTTGGAAAGGAAGATGAAATCATGATAGCTCTTGTGAACTATTGAATTGGAATCATGCACCCAATGGGTACATCAGGGAAAGTGATGAGCATGGATAAAAAAACTACTATGTGGATACAGATCCACAAACTTCACATATAAGTATTGTGCTAAGATTATAAAATTTTTCTTTTGAATTTTGAACAACAGTAAGATGTTTTCGCACAAAATTGTGATTAATGTGCTTGTTTTCCAAGAATTATTGAAGGTAGATGATGAAGACTAAGATCTTGAAAGAGAACCTGACCGAGGATGAAGGTCAAGACTTCTAAAGTGGCTGAATGAGAAAGGCATGATAGGTGTTTTTGAGAAAGAACACCGAGGATAGTTTTCCTTTAAGGGGGAGAGAATTGTAACACCCTGTTTCCCCCAATTTGTAATTAATCATAAAATAGGAATTACCATGCTAAGGCATGAGGACAATGTAAATGTATTATTGACTGAGTTTACAAATCACTGATTGTGGGGGTGAATCCGTGAAAGTACTGGCCATGATATCACTAGAGGATGAATGTGAAAACTATAGAAGAGGGTTCATATACCAAATAACCCCAAATATCCCTTGATAAGGATGAAAAACCTCCTTCGAATCCCAAGGAAAGAAATCAATTAATGAATAAAGGATTGGTGGTTGAACAATCAACCAACCCCATGAATGGAAACATGGGCTGTCATCCCGAAGTAACACAGGGACTTATAGACCTGAGTTTCCTTATGACAGAAGGAACGTGATATGTCAACAAACCTTCCAAGGTAAGAGGGATACACATGAGAGAGGAGACACAAGACAAAAAGAGCGTAAGCTCGTAAGGGAGATGATCCAGTGAGTCATGAACTAAAGGTCGCAAGCTTGATGCTGAGGAGAATCTGAGAAACCTCGTCAAGGCCATAACCGAGAGAGAAATTTTTGAGTTACAGAGAATAGGACCCAAATAGAAGCGGAAATGGAGGAAGAACCCTCGAGAAGTGTGAGAATTCCCTGGTGATATCATGGCTTGGAACGAGAGTGGCCATAGTGCTAAGAATGAATGCCTTTCTGCCTATGGTTGGGTGGAAGGATGAACACCCACAGTTAGTTGGTTGGCAGAAACCTGTAATAGATAAGCGATTTCCTATCCTGTGTAATTTAGTTGTAAATGTGTATGAATTGGTTATACTGTGTATGTTTCAGGAATTGTGCATATTACTTAATGGATATACTGTATCTCCCATATTTCTGCTTGATTGTATAATAGGCCAGTAATAAATTATATGGTTAGGAGATGATTTTATACTCATAAATTCTTGTGTCCCGTGGAGGCATAAGCCAGAGTCACGAACTGTGTGTTCATCGACCCCGAACACAGTTTCATGTACGCATGCCAACCCTCCTAATTTTTAAGAGTCCCTTGGAGGACGAAGTTTGTTAAGCTCAGGAGAGGTAGTGTATATTGGCACAGGCTCTCTGCAAGGCAAAATGAACCCAGAACTCCTCAAGTCCTAGACAAGCTCAGGAAGGATCACACTGTTGTGTGCAAGAACCCTGCATGGAGTGCAGAGGTTGAGAAACCCTTTGGAGGTGTCAGAGCATATGAAATCTCAGGAGCGATAGAGACTATGATCTAAATCAGATCTGAACCATTGGTTCAATTAGGGGAAATAGAGGTGAGGATTTCCCCAAAGTCCTGAAAGGCGAATCGTCGATTCATAGGTGAAAATATGGACCATTGGAGACTACGTCCAGATAGCCGGAGAAGAGTGCACAGGAGAATGGATATGAACCATTAGATTGAGCGCAAGGGACCGATAGTCATTGGATCTGGAGGAAGGTCCACGAGATAAGTTCTGAAATCATCAGAGTTGTCCATCAGAAGGGACACATGGTGAGAGCTCAACATTTTGCTGACTCATAGAGAAAGAAGGTCAAAGAACATATTGTTCGAACTAGCGATGTGCGAAGTCATGATTTGATCGTAGCCATCCATCAATGGGAAAAGTTTTAAGGACTCACGATATGCGAAATCATGAAAGGATCCAAACCGTTGGATCCAAGCCACGGGAGAACCGTTGGATCAAAACCTCCACATGGTATCGCGTATCGGGGGTTGAAAGGTTGAAAGAATTTATTTTCGACTGCAAAAGTCGTGAAGTGCCGAGCATCGAGGGCTTGTGCGAATACGTGGCACATCCATTAGGTGGGGACTGCATGGTTGATAGGTGGTGGACACATTTCTCCTGCGAAAGAGTCAACCCATTGTTGACTTATCGTGTTTCGGGGTTTCGAAGGGTGAAGAAGTTGCACCTTGATCGCTAAGGTCGCGAAACACTGAGAGCCAAGGTCTCATGCAATGGGCGGCAATGACACAACTCGTAAGCATAATACAGTGGAGGAGACAAGTGGCGTGTATGCGTCGCTTTGGCAAAGTCCACGTAACGTTGACCTTTCACGTTTCAGGGATTCACAAAGGAGGAGCACGAGGGATCAACACTCCAACTCATGAAATCACGAGTTGCGAGTAGTGCTAGTGTTTAGCGTAGCCTACGGTTATATGTAGCAGGTGCTAGTGAGGAGGGAGCCATACTCGTATTGCATTTCGGGTATCAACGTTTGGAGAAAGAGGAGTCAAGAGCCTTGACTCTCCAACTCGTGAGTTGTGAAAGGTGCTTGCGCTAAGGCCAGGTTGTGGTCACTTGGAGGAGGATAAGTGAAGGGATGGTATGCGCTAGGCCCCGTAGAAATTCAGGGATTCTGTCCCTCAAATAAAATAAAAATAAAAACAAATTTAGTTTATGTAGTGGGTATGTGAAACCTGAGGGGTAGGAGTGTTGGGTTTAGGGAGGGGAAGTGGATTTTCTTCTCTAGGAGAATATGACCCGATGTGCCTTCTTGGGACGCTTATTGGATTTCAACCAAGTCTGAGTGCAAGCAATGATGACCTGGGTGTGAATTTCATCCTTGAGTCTGCTGATAAATCCTTCCCTAAAAAAAACATATTTCATGCCCTTCGTTCGAAAATCCAAGTGCTCAAAGGAATAAATAAAATCTTCCAATGTTCTAGACTGTCTCATCTTGGTCAGATGTCCTAAATGGTGATTTTTTCTATCAAAGAGTTCATACAAATATGCAACAAACTATGACTAGAAAACATACCCTTGGTGTGCATTGCAATTCCATTTACACCATTTCCATCTTTTTGAATCCAAATAGAGAATTTCATAATGAAGCTTGGTTAACTCATCAATGATACCATGCAGGGAGAAATAATTTTCCATCTAATTAACCCAAGCTTGTGGATCCGATCCATAAAATTTGTTGACCTTGACTCTAGGGAGATGAGGGTCAAATGGTAGGGAGTTTTATTGAGACTGTATGCAACTCCCCCCTTCCTAACTGAGGGACATTACGGTGTGAAATACACATAAAAATGAAATTTACAAATAACTAATTTAATTCTTTTATTGTTAGCCGATTTTTTGTAGCTTACAACTACAAATTAAATAGATTTAACTACTATATACAACCATATAATAGATGCAACTACAACATGATAATAATCAACATGAACTGCAACTAAACATCTGATTACAACAACATATAAATCATTATCATTTACATGGATTTCATGCACAACATCAACACATGTAAATAATTGAGCAACACAATACAACACTTATCTTTAAACAAGAATTGTGCAACTAGCTGCTTGGGATGAACGTTCCACCCAATCATGGACTGATTGTTCCAAATCTCAATAAAAACTCACCCTCGAGCTGAGGATAGTAATCCATAAAAGAGGGTGGTCTCTAACATTCCACTCATAGATCATAAAACTCACAACCCAATTGATATTCTCCTACATCCATCTCGATTTTCCAGCATCTTTCTTCCTCTTGACCTACCCAACCCAAGGAATGTACCATTAATTTATCATGGATGACCCAAGGGATTTACCATCTGTTTATTAGGATTAACCCAATGAATGTGCCACTCTTTTATCAGGGTCTCTCTGGAAGATTAAGCTAGTAATATCTCATCTAGGAACTCAAGGTAAATTTCTTCTAAGAAAACTATCAACAAACCAACAAAAAACACTTTCTATTTTAGTGAAACTAACACATGAGTTCACTCTTCAATATTGACAACCTGTATCTTCAGTTTTCCAACTCCAATTTTCTCCAATTATGCTCCATATTGATTTGGATATCTCCCTCCATGGTTGTGCCATATCCAAGCTCTCTTTCTTCCTCTCTCCTTGCTTCCCATGCACAAAACTTGAATAACTAAAAATTGTTGTCCCAACCCATACATATTTCCTCTCCTTTGGATTTATTTCTTGACTCACACACTTCTCCAATATTATTTTACTCAACCCCCATGTGCCCAGTAGTCACACCCACTGTAACATCCCAAAAAATAAATTTATTTTTAAGTTTTAAATTGCTTAGGAAGTTATTTCCATTTTTGGTAAATTCAAAACCAGAAAATTATTGCCATTTATGGCAATTTCGAATTTCGAATTTAGTTAATTGTAATTGATGATTATGATTGTTGGGCAGCGATCTGATTTGACTCAACTAACTATTTGACCATGACACTTGTATGAAACAAAATATTTTATATTTATTGTTGATGAACAAATGGAGCAACTGGGTTAAAATCCCCTGACCATGACTCCATGAGAGGGGAAGAGATTGGAACTTCCTCAAGGACGAATGTTACAAGTGGAAAATCATGTATTTGGCCATTGGTAGCCCCTAAAAATCATGGATTTGGAAGTCTACAAAATTTCCCAAGGGGAAAAAGGCCCAGGTAAGATTGCTTTTGGATATATAATATATGAGAGGAGGCAGGATGCTGCCTAGTATGCTGGGGGAAATAATGATCTCTTTTTGTTATGAACATTGTTTTCTGAGTGTGAGGAAAAGATAAGTTACTAAAATTGATGGAATTTTGTGGAGGAGGAGTTCTGAGTTCCCCCTCATGGATTCATGGTCAGGATAGGGGGTGAACGGGACAAGCAAGTTGGTTGCTTTGTTTTAAGGTTGGGAGGAACTTGGTTGTTGCATTTGTTATTAAGAAATTGTTCATATATGTCTATCTACTCCTTCTTTGTTCAATTTTATTTGGAATTATTGGTTGATAGAATCACATATGTTTATATCTGAATGAAGTACTTTGTTTTATTAAATTCTAAAGGAACAAAATGAAATGTAGGATAAACCCTTACAGTTTAAATGTAACTATTGAACAAACCTTTCTAAGTATCTTAGCTGGAATGAAATCGAATTATGGAGATGTATTAGGAAATATAGTTGTGGTAAATAAAATACTATTTCATTATACTATGCTAGAAATCACTACTAGATCGGTGAATCATATGCATCTGGTTATTCATGTTTTGCAAGTAAACTTTAGACTATGCGACTGCTATTCTGGAAGTAAATCTGAGATAAAAAATGTTTACAGGGTCATCCCTTAATTCTAGATGAATTTCCCTATCGATTAATCACTCTTGGAATTGATTAGATACAATAGGAAGTAACTGTGTATACAGATATGTGTGTGTATATATATATGTGTGTGTGTGTGTGTGTGTGTGTGTGTGTGTGTGTGTGTGTGTGTGTAAATAACTATACAAAATTACATGATTCATTATAAATGCTAGTGTATGCATATCCAACAGGTGCTAAAAATATATTGGAAGACGAACAATCTAACTAGTCATAAATACATTTTTGGAAATGAATGATAGAAAGTGAACAGTCTAACCCGTCATAAACACATGTCTGGAAATGAAATAATGGGAAGCGAACAGTCTAACTGGTCATAGATAAATCTATGGAAACAAAATGATGGAAAGCGAATAGTCTGTCTAGTCACAAATGAAGATTTGGAAAAGAAAAATAATACAAGGGGAAACGAATAGGCTAGCAAATCACATACGAAATTCTGGAAACGCAATAATAGAGGAATGAAGACTCGATGAGTCAAAAGATAGAGATTTTGAAGACCTACAATTTGTATGTACATATATTTCTTCGATAAATTCGAATTACACAACTATATTAACAAATCATATAATCGTTCCAAATTTTGCATAAGTATCAGACCAAAATAAATAAATGACTGATAGAGCTTCCATCTAAGTCGACTATTCAATTATAAATAATGGTATAGTCCTGCTCACATCATCCTATTACACATCAGTAGTGTTTTGGTCTTTATGTCTTTCTTTAAATTGAATATACATAGACAATGGATCAACCATCATTATGAATGAGAAGACTCCCTCACGATGATATCATTCTAGATTTATAATTGCATATACCCTTAGAAAACCCAAGCACTCTCTCAAGAGTGGTGATATGGAACCCAAATATCTTTTGTGCATATGGCAAGGGCCTAAGTCCATAATTTTTCATGGTTGAATGTCCCTACAAGGAAACACAATTTATTATTAGTAATTATTCAATAGAAGTAAAACAAGTGTACCTTTCAGTAGAATGATTTAAGACAATAAATGTTTATACCAAGTTTCACTTAACTTATGACGCAAAAACCTTGATGTGTCTTTTCCTTTCGCATTTTTGGTTGAGAAGACACCCCTAAGACGAAGGGGAAGGTGGTCCAAGAACCTCTTGATGGGTACCCTCCCAACAACAGGGTCCCATCATTAGAATTGGTTAGCAAATCATCTAAAACAAACTCTTTAGGAAATGAAATAAATAAACAACTTTAACATTGAAAATATGAACTACATGGGTTCACACGGTGCGAGTAGGCTGAAAGCATTGCTCAAAACTTTAAAACACAAAGTTAAATGCTATAGGCCAATGACAATAACAAAATCTAACATGGAATGACTGTCCATGTTGAAGAGGATGCTTTTACTCGAAGTTTAAATACAGAGTTAACATTCATGCCAAGTACCAGGCCTCGAATGGTATTTATCACACACAGACAACAATGATAACAGATTGAAAAACAATGACCCAAATTTAATTACAGATTCAAATAATTGCATGTTGTAGAGTATGTTCTTAAAAATAGTTATCTGGTACACATAATCTCCAATATCTATTTATATATGGATATGCCGAATAAAAATACAATAATCTTTCTAAAGGAAATTACAGTCGTAAGAGTCAACTAGTAGTTTGGGGAATCTACAGAATGGTGGATTTCCAAGAAAAACTCATTACAATAGTACCCAACAGAGGTAGGAAACGTTATTAAATCCTACCGAAAGGAATTTTCTTTCACTTGAATAGAATATAACATGCAATACACAGTGTGGGTTCTACCCTATCAAATTAACTTATGGACTAGAAATCTCACGTGGTCTCATAGAGGCGCAACACTAGGTAACAATGCTTAAAGGTAAGGGTAACCCATAAAAGAGAATAGAGGGACAACAAAAAACCCCATAAGTAAATACAAATATGTTAAATCCTGATAAAATTCTTGTGCAAGTTTGTGGAAGATGAAAACAAGCAGGTGGATTATCGAGAAGGTTCCAAAAGGATTTAGAATAAAAAAAAGTGAAGTCCACTTATCTAGGAGGGAGAAAAGTGTAGGGAGTTATGAAGAGAATAACGATAATGGGGAAAATTTCACTAAAAGTCATAATAAGAATTATAGTACAGAGAGTTTTCCTTCTACTGTAATGAAAAGCCAAAGGTTCCATCCAACTACTAGAATATGTGACCATTGTGAACTTACTAGGGCGGTCGGGTAGTGTTCCCTGCTTCCATTGGGTAAAAATCCTCCAAGATATCAACCTCCCTTGCTGAGAAAAAACATAGAGTTAATTCAAAAACATCACAAAGACAAAACTCATCGAGTCCTATAAAACCCTTACTACACATAGTAAATGATGATGGTATGAAGGGTGGCTTTGGCCATGTGATGGGGAAGATATGGCGTGATCATATTGGATGAAGGGTCTAGTTATAACCTTGGGCCTCAATTCATAGGGTCTCCATTAAAGGTTGTTCATAGGTTTAACTCACCTCTGACAGGAACCCGTCGTTTCATATTACGTTATTGTGAAGTGAAGGACAATTTCCTTCATGGCATGACACACTGGACCATCAAACTCTAATTGATAACTTTGTTTATGGATAATATTGTTAACAAAACCTTTATTATAATGGTAATCAAAATATCTATGCACAACCAATAATCATAGGGGAGTTGTTCGATTTATTTGGCCATGTGAAATAATGTCAAACACCTTATGTTAAGCCTAAACATTTTTCACTAAGAGTGTACACTCCCAACCCCTTTGTAAACTGAATATAGTCTATGGTATATGATTTGTATTTCAAAAGGTCAAGTGTTATTTCCCTTGCGCGAAGCATGGAAACCTTAAGGAAGAGTATAGATTTTGAGAATTTCCTAAGTCTAATACCACATAGATATATAAGTATTAGAATAATAGTAGGATTGAAGGGTTAAAAAGGGATGGATATTAAAATGTAGAGATTATTCATATAGGATTCTCTGAAGTAAGAGTTAAGTATGCGTAGACATGTTCTTGATGTGATTGTTCATCCTTTGATATCCAAAACATAAGAATATCACAGAAATTTACAATGATGATAATAAATTGAAGATTAATGTTCCTACATACTTTTTTTTTATTTTGTCTTATTTGGGGTACTTTACATATGGTATCAGAGAAAAGTTTACAACACTTGGACCTTGAGCAGGGCCGAATTATTTACTTCGTATATATTTTCCTGTTTATGTAAAACTAACAAAACAATTACCGTTACAAACAAAAAACACTATACTCTGTTGTAATCATGGCAGCCCAGGATGAATAAAAAATCAGACTCAAGGAGAATCCTAAACAAAGCCCTCCTAAATATCAGAGGTAGAACAATGACAGAAGTTCACCTACCGAAGTTCTAGAAACTATGAGAAATCTCATTGTTGAGCTGCAAGTTTTCAAAGAAGACATTGAGAAATTGAAAAAGGAACAATGGAAGCAACAGGAAATCAATGAAGTCCTACTACGAAGTATAGTGACAAAGAAAATCTCAAATGACGATAGCCAAGAAGAAGAGGTCAGTAAAAGGGCCTCCAAGAATTCTAGTCTTGAAGCAGAAGAAGGGGACAACTCGTCTAAAGGTACACCTTCAACTGAAGATAAAACAAAAACATGAAGAAAAAGGAAACAGGTAGATCACCTTAAGGGAGAGTTTAAGAAAATCAGACCATCTACCTTTGACGGGGAATCTAGAATAGGGGAAGAAGTTGCAGCATGGTTATTAGAAATCAAGAAGTATTTCTAGATATACAACTATTCCAACAATATGAAGGTCAGAATGGAAATCTATAATTTGAAAGGAAACGCTAGCATATGGTGGCAAGACCTGAAGTTGGCCAAGGGCCTAAAGGAAAAACATATGGTGGTCGTATTTTAATAAATACTTTAAGAAACAATACCTATTTGAAAGTTACTATGAAAGAAAAACCAAAGAATTTTATGAGCTATGACTCGGTCAAATGACTATGGATGATTTGATAAGAAAATTCCTGGAATTACTAAGGTTTCTGCCTTATATCTGAGAGGACAAAGTGAAAATCCAGTGGCTCCTAAGCTATTTACCATAGTCCTATAAGGACATAATCGAATTTGATAATCCCAATTCCTTGAGCATAGTTTTTAGGAAAGCCCGAATGTGTTATGACCGATACAAACAACGATCAAAATTTCTCAAGGCTTGGAAAGATAAGAAACAAGACTGAGTGAACCAGCGGAAGAAGGGATATCAACCAACTCTTTATCAGAATGCAACAAAGAGTTTTCCAAGGAAATATTTTCACTCCAACAATCATAATACCCAAGGAAGTGGTAAACTAGTAAATCTGGGAACAAAGAAGTTTGGGGACAACCCTCATGAATTGTTAAAATCATGGGAATGTGGAGAACCTAACCTAAGGAGGAATTGTCCACATTTGACTTCAGTAGCCAGAAATATGGTTCACAATCAACAGGAAGCCTCTATAGTGGGGGATGTAGGCAGATGCTTACATTGGATCAATGCGGTCGTGGATCGTCGGCAAGCTGACCACTAGTCCTCTTTGGTGGAAATTGAAGGTAAACTTAATAACATTCTTATTTATGTTTTAATTGATCCTGGAGCTACGTTGATTTATATCACTCTTGGTATAGTGAATTCAAATAAACTTAGGAAAACAAGACATGCAAAATCTTGGCTAGTACAACTAGCAACAAGAACGAATAGAAAAGTAGTCGATTTTATTTATGATTATGAGTTCAGTTTAGGTGGTCAAAACATAAAGAAAAATATGAACATTCTACCGTTAGGGTCTTATGACAGAATTATCATAATGGATTGGTTAGAAATGCATAAAGTAGTGTTAGATTTTTATGAAAAATCAATCACTCAAGTATAAAGACGAAAATGACACTGCTAGGATAGTTGAAGGTATACAAAAACCAATCTCAGATAGACATATTTCAGCAATGCAATTTAAGAAATGAATGAGAAAGGGTTGTTAGATTTATTCCATCCAAATAACAAACTTGTTAGAAAAAGAAACTAAAACCATCTTGGAGGATTTTTTCGTCTTACATGGCCTCAGAGATGTGTTTGTTGATGAGATACTTGAATTACCCTCAAGGAGGGAGATAGACTTTTCTATCGACCTACTACCTAGTTCATACCCTATATCTAAAGCACCCTACCGAATGAGTTTACCAAAATTAATAGAATAAAAAATTTAATTATAGGAATTATTGGATACAAATTCCCCAACTTATCCCATAGTTCCTTGGTTGTAGATTCTCCTGAGACATTCAACAACACCGAATCTTCCAGGCAGAGTCGAACAATAATGCTTTCTCTTCTGTCCAACTTCTCCCAATCTTCCTTCAGCATACCGGTAGATGGTGTACTGGTAGGTTGTGTACCAATATCCTGTGTTCTAGTAGACAATGTTCTAGTAGGCTGTGTACCAGGATCGACAATGATCCATTGTTCTTTGTCTACAAGAAGGTCCTCCATCTTCAACTTCCATAGCTCAAATTTTTTACCGTTGAACTTCTCTATCTCGATTCCAGAAGAGCTTTCCATTCCTCTTTCTGCACTCAAATCAACACTGCAAAAGCTCCCACTAAACCCAAGTTTATCATAGACCCAAGATAAACTTGATCTATCAAGACCGAGCCAAACCCTCAACAACAAAGGCGTCCCTTTGAATCCAAAAATGAGCTCTGATACCACATGTAAGTTTTAAACCTGTGAAGTACAACAATGCATATATATTCTTAAGCAAAACAAAAATTAATCAACAACTCATTCACATAGTACACAAAGATTTATACCGAAAACCCTCAACCGGGAAAACCTTTCTTATATTCATTATTTCAAATTTCACCATTCACTATACAATATATACAATGTTTTTAGGTATTCCGTAGATACCAAAACCCTAATCCCTAGAACAAGGATTATTTTTAGTAAACTGCTAAAAATAGCAAAATCCGCTAAAAAGAGCAAAAACCGCCCCAATTTTTTTTTCGGGGCGCTTCCCCGAATGTTGCGCGTAACCAAGGGGGGGG
>ML849958.1:20858-32389 GCA_009831015.1 Picea engelmannii
CACTGATTTATGGGGCAGTCTGGCAAATTTGTGTTCATGAAGTAACGGTGGTTTACTTTTATCTTTATCCGTGGAATTTGATGTTTATATTTATATATGTAGGAAAGCTACAGTGCAGTAGAAGGTGCTGCTAATGTATTGCTCAGATTGTAAAGTAATCTATGAATGTGAAGTGAGTCAGGGAAGTGGGTTTATAATTCAACTCCACGGCATCTCCCATGGAATTGGGCTGGAGATCAATATGCCAGTCAGTGCGATGGCCGTCATTCTGCTGTGCGGGGAAACGCCGTTGGTGAATATGCAGACATCCTGGTTTCTTCTCGGAGAGGAAACTGGACGGTAATATGGAACTGATCATTACATTAATACAACATCTGCTATCAAAATATTTGTCACTAACTACTCATACTTTAAAACTGAATCTCCTTCTTAAATTCGCCTTTTTTCAGGTAAGAGAAGAGTTGAAGTGGGTATGGAGGTCTAATAACAGTTGTCCATTAATTCTACTCAATAGAGACGACCTTTGCAGGTACTTACAATGAGTAAACTGAAGTCTTTATATTTATTAACAGTCATCGCTCCACTAATTTGTTGGATCTTTGAGATCGGTAATTGGTAATCTGGTGATGATGTATGGATTAGGCTGATTGGAGCAAATGGGAACGTTTTGGTCGTGGGAGATTCGATAAATCACCTCCTGCAGTGGTCTCTACTCAACAATCTCTTGAAAAATCGCAGCGAGCCACAGGTGGTGCCTGCTAGTTCTTCTTGCAGAACTTGCAAGGGTTTTGAAGTCTGCAGTGACGTTCTTGGGGGGCCAGGAAAAGGATTCAAAGTTGGATTTGTGAGAAATGATAGAATTTCTCCCATCTCTGATGTGAATAACGATGCCTGGAAGAACTTCTTGGAATGGCCTTGGCTTCATCTCCTAAAAGAATGGAACATTAAGCTCTTGTTTATCAACAGAGGAGCTCACTATGAAGCAGATGATATCTTTGTCAAGTCGCTTCGCCAAACATTCTCTGTTCTTCATGCTCTCCATCCAGATCTCCTCGTAATATTCCGAAACACTCCACCTGGTAATCTCGATGATCTTCTGTGCATGCATGTTTATTGTTTCGCTCGACTTCTTGCATGGTGGTATATATGTTTTTTCAAAGAAAACTTGGCAGGGTTTTTCTCTTTCTCAAATATTTGGATTGTTATGAAGATAAACCATCTGCTACACTGCTGTTTTAAACCAGCCACAAGTGACAGATAACCCTAAAAATCTTAATAAGTAGGTCAGACAGTGAATAGATGCTAAACCAGCCACAAGTGACAGATAACCCTAGAAATCTTAATAAGTAGGTCAGACACTGGATAGATTGCCAGTGAAGTCAAGGTAAACCAGCCACAAGTGACAGATAACCCTAGAAATCTTAATAAGTAGGTCAGACACTGGATAGATTGCTAGTGAAGTCAAGGCATGATCGTATAATAATAATTTATTTGCACAGTGATTTGATTGGTAAAGTTTATTGAGGTATACATACTCTACTCTATCTTCTTTGGATTTGAACTTGTAATCAAGGCATGATCGTATAATAATAATAATAATTTATTTGCACAGTGATTTGATTGGTAAAGTTTATTGAGGTATACATACTCTACTCTATCTTCTCTGGATTTGAACTTGTAATCAAGGCATGATCGTATAATAATAATAATAATTTATTTGCACAGTGATTTGATTGGTAAAGTTTATTGAAGTATACATACTCTATTCTATCTTCTCTGGATTTGAACTTGTAATCTTTTAAGAGGAAAACATGTTCTTAACCATTAAACCCACTCAAACTATATATATATATACATATATAGATTGATTAATTCAATTTGTTATTGATAACATGCAGGACACATAAATTGCACCAACTACAATGGACCCATTGCAGAACGCCAAGAGATAAAGGAGGATGGAAATCATTCAAAGTGGCACTGGCATGAATTCTTCAGGCAAAACAGCTTAGCCAAAAAGATAGTGGAAGACGCTGGTTATGTTTACATGGACGTAGATGCCATGTTGAGTAAGAGACCTGATGGCCACATCAACGAGAGGGATTGCTTGCACTATTGCCTTCCTGGTCCTCTGGATTCTGTGGTTCAATTGTTTTATAATGTCTTGTCACTTCTTAGGAGTCGCAGTACGCATTGATCGAGGAAGAATCGGCCAGAATTTTAATGTTTTTTTAATCCGTTAGGCCAATTTAGGTTGGATGGCAGACCAGTGATAACATTTTCATTTCTTCAATTTATTCGTCTCATTTTCACACGGCTGGCAACTATGAGAAATACAGCGAAAACCGTCGGGTAAGAGGAGGTCCCGAGATCTAACCATAAAAAAAAGGGCCAAAACCTTCATTGCCATATTAATAATTGGAGTTCAGGTCGGAATTGGTCGATGTGAAGTGGCCAAAGCTCCAATAATATATTCCATTCATATATATGATTTCAATTCATTTCATCTCGCGAATTATTAAGGGATAAAATTATGAAATCTTATCAAATATAAATTATGAAGTGTTATCGAGTATTAAGAAAAATCTTGAGGTTTTATGATTTCAATTTAATTTCATCATTACACTAAAATTTATCAATGACTTTAATTTATTTCAATTTTGAAATTTGTGTGTTATTTCGTTATTATGTTATTATATAGGATTTTAATTTATTTTGAATTTAGTAAGGTATTATAATTTTAATTTATTTTAATTTGAAATTTTAAAAATTGTGTTTTTTTATAAACTAAATTGTTAGAGCTCTGCCAAAAAGGTTGATGCATGTCAATATCAAAATTATAATGTCACACATATCTAGACTTTTATATTCAACAAACTAAATTGTTTAAAGGACACATGAAACTATAAAAATATAGAGATTATGTTCAATATCATGACTTGTAATTTTCATAAGGTCTTTGTTTTTTTGTCTTATCCTTAGCCTTTTCCTCATTAATGGTAATTGGGTTGACACTCGTTCCTTGAGAGCTTCAATGTTAGGGACCTAACCTCCTTAACGCCTCACATAAGTAGAATTGTCAGGTCATGTATGACAGAAAATAAAACTCCATTGATGTGCTTTGCATTAACATGAGAGGTGCATGAATACAATCAAAATGACTATTGGTCTTCCCTAAAGCACGACTCTTTCTATCACTTACGACTCTTCATATTTACATTATTATTACAATAACGCAATCCCAAGGATTATGTATCCAATATTCCCCCCTTAATTTGAAGGGGTGTTTGTGAGTCCAAGCATCATTTCGAACTCTTCAAAATCTTCTCTTCTAAGCGCTTTGGTGAAAATGAACACAATTTTCTCATTTGTGGAACAATGTATCAAGTGAATAGTCTTGGCCTATACATGATATCGAATCAGGTGATATTTTGTGTTGATGTGCTTAGTTTGATCATGGAATCTAGGATTTTTTGGCCAACTTGATTGCAAAAGTATTGTGAACTAGAAGATGAGTAGAATTCACTTGTTTCTCCCACAAATCTTCAAGTATTTTCCTAAGCTACATAATCTCCTTCGTTGATTTTGTTGCTGCCACATGTTTTGCCTCTGTTGTGGAACCTGTTGGAACTGATTGTTTGTGTGATCTCCAGGAGAAAACTTATGATCGAAGACTCATGAGATAGCCCAAAGTTGGCACTCCATTTTCCTTATCCCCAACAAAGTATGAATCAAAATATCTGATTAGGTTGAATTCATTCACCTTAAGTACTTAAGTCCAAAATCTTGAGTTCCTTTCAAGTGTTTTAGAACTCTTTTTGTAGTAGACCAATGTCTTTCACAAGAATTTTGTATGAACCTGGAAAGAATCCCAACAACAAATGAAATGTCTGGTTTGATGATAGTAAGATAGATAATACTTTCCACAAGTTGTCTATACTTGGTTGCATCCTCAAATTCATTCCCTTTTTTGGATGTGAGTTTCAAATTTTGTTCCATTGGAGTATAAATGAGATTACACTCAACCATGCCAAACTTGTTCAAAAGTTCTCCAATGTACTTACTCTGACCGGAGATGAATATGTACCTTAGATTTTGATTCACCTCAATGCCCAGATAGTAGTGAAGATGTCCCAAATTTATCATCTCGAAGTCTTTCAACTCTTTCTTTATGGATGCGATGTAGATTTCATTGTTCCCTGTTATCAACATAGCATCTACATATACTACAAGATATACAATATTTTTTCCAACTTTCTCGACAAAAAAAGTTGCATCATCAAGATTGATATGTTTGAAATTCAATTTCAGAAGATGCTCATTTAACTTTTCATACCATGCTCATGGTGTTTGTTTCAAGCCATACAAGGATTTGATGAGCTTGCATACCTTATGTTTTTTTCCCTTCACAACAAAGTCTTCTGACTGAGATATGAAAACATTCTTTTTCAATTCTCTATTCAAGAAAGCCATATTCACATCCATTTGATGAGTTTTCCATCCATTCTATGCTTCCATGGAAAATAGAGTACAGATGGTATTCTTGATAATTGGAGTTCAGGTCGGAATTGGTCGATGTGAAGTGCCCAAAGCTCCAATAATATATTCCATTCATATATATGATTTCAATTCATTTTATCTCGCGAATTATTAAGGGATAAAATTATGAAATCTTATCAAATATTAAGAAATTCACCTTAATCAATATAAAATTATGAAGTATTATCAAGTATTAAGAAAAATCTTGAGGTTTTATGATTTCAATTTAATTTCATCATTACACTAAAATTGATCAAGTTTTATGATTTCAATTTAATTTCACCATTACACTAAAATTTATCAAAGACTTTAATTTATTTCAATTTTAAAATTTTGAAATTTATGTGTTATTTCATTATTATATAGGATTTTAATTTATTTTGAATTTAGTAAGGTATTACAATTTTAATTTATTTTAATTTGAAATTTTAAAAATTGTGTTTTTTTATAAACCAAATTGTTAAAGCTCTGCCAAAAAGGTTGATGCATGTCCATATCAAAATTATAATGTCACACATATCTAGACTTTTATATTCAACAAACTAAATTGTTTAAAGGATACATGAAACTATAAAAATTTAGAGATTATGCTCAATATCATGACTTATAATTTTCATAAGGTCTTTGTTTTTTGGTCTTATCCTTACCCTTTTCCTCATTAATGGTAATTGGGTTGACACTCGTTCCTTGAGAGCCTCAGTGTTAGGGACCTAACCTCCTTAACGCCTCACGTAAGTAGAATTGTCAGGCCATGTATGACATAAAATAAAACTCCATTGATGTGCTTTGCATTAACATGAGAGGTGCATAAATACAATCAAAATGATTATTGGTCTTCCCTAACACATGACTCTCTCTATCACTTACGACTCTTCATATTTACATTATTATTACAATAACACAATCCCAAGGATTACGTATCCAATATTCCCCCCTTAATTTGAAGGGGTGTTTATGAGTCCAAGCATCATTCCGAACTCTTCAAAATCTTCTCTTCTAAGCGCTTTGGTGAAAATGAACGCAATTTTTTCATTTGTGGAACAATGTATCAAGAGAATAGTCTTGGCCTATACATGATATCGAATCAGGTGATATTTTGTGTTGATGTGCTTAGTTTGATCATGGAATCTAGGATTCTTGGCCAACTTGATTGCAAAAGTATTGTCAACTAGAAGATGAGTATAATTCACTTGTTTCTTCCACAAATCTTCAAGTATTATCCTAACCCACACAATCTCCTTTGTTGATTTTGTTGCTACCACATGTTTTGCCTCTGTTGTGGAACCTGTTGGAACTAATTGCTTGTGTGATCTCTAGGAGAAAACTGTTGATCCAAGACTCATGAGATAGCTCGAAGTTGACACTCCAGTTTCCTTATCCCCAACAAAGTATGAATCAGAATATCTGATTAGGTTGAATTCATCCACCTTAAGTACTTAAGTCCAAAATCTTGAGTTCCTTTCAAGTGTTTTAGAACTCTTTTTGCAGTAGACCAATGTCTTTCACAAGAATTTTGTATGAACCTGGAAAGAATCCCAACAACAAATGAAATGTCTGGTTTGATGATAGTAAGATAGATAATACTTTCCACAAGTTGTCTATACTTGGTTGCATCTTCAAATTCATTCTCTTCTTTGGATGTGAGTTTCAAATTCTGTTCCATTGGAGTAGAAATGAGATTACACTCAACCATGCCAAACTTGTTCAAAAGTTCTCCAATCTACTTATTCTGACCGGAGATGAATATGTACCTTGGATTTTGAATCACCTCAATGCTTAGATAGTAGTGAAGATGTCCCAAATCTATCATCTCGAAGTCTTTCTTCAACTCTTTCTTTATGGATGCAATGTAGATTTCATTGTTCCCTGTTATCAACATATCAACTACATATACTACAAGATATACACTATTTTTTCCAACTTTCTTGACAAAAAAATTGCATTGTCAAGATTGAAATGCTTGAAATTCAATTTCAGAAGATGCTTAGTTGACTTTTCATACCATGCTCATGGTGCTTGTTTCAGGCCATACAAGGATTTGATTAGCTTGCATACCTTATGTTCTTTTACCTTCACAACAAAGTCTTCTGACTGAGACATGAAAACATTCTTTTTCAAGTCTCCATTCAAGAAATCCGTCTTCACATCCATTTGATGAATTTTCCATTCATGAAAAATAGAGCACAGATGGTAGACCATTTTGCTGTGGGGCAAAAAGTCTCCTCTTAATCAACACCTTCTTTCTATGCAAATCCTTTTTCCACGTGCCTTTTTTTGTTCTTGTAAAGTGAGCCATCTTGTACTTGTTCTTGAATACCCACTTGCAACTGATTGGTTTGGTTCCAAATGGAGGGTCCACCAACTTCCATGTCCCATTTTTTATGATAGTATCATATTCCTTTTGCATGGATTCTTTCCATTCATCATGAGAAGTGGCTTCTTCAAATAAATTTGGTTCAATATTAGTAGATATATTCAAATCACAATCATATGAAACATCCATGTCATCTACATCACCTAAGTTTGAATTATACATTACCTCCATCTTGTCTTGAGGAAATTTTGGTTCATGTCTTTTTGACCTCATCAGGATGAACACTTTCAAGTGTTTTTGTGAGCCATTTTGGTGGACCTTTTTGAGATTGTCTAGGTTGCTCAACTAATTGAGATGGTGTTGAGCTCTCATCAAGCCTCAACTTTTCAATCCTCTCTATCACATCATCCAAATGAACTTCAGATTCTGATGAAGTGGAAGGAACTTTTTCATGTGGGGAAGATGGTGCTTCGAAAGGAGATCCGAGAGATTGACCCAAGATAGGGATCCCCCCTTCAAGATGTGAAATCTCATCATCAAATTCATGATATGTATTTACACGAGTGAATCTATCTAGATGATCAGGATGCCTCTCAACAATTTCGTCCTTCTTAGAGGATTCGAGAAAGATTACATCTATGGAAAGGATGAATTTCTTGTTTGTCTCATCGTAAAAATGATACCCCTTTATGGTATTTGAGTACCTAAAGAATATGCACTTCAAACCTCTTGTATCGAGCTCGATTCTTTTCTCCTTAGGAATCAAGGCATAGCAGGTGGAACCAAAGACCTTGAGATGCCTTATCGAAAGAATGCAACCATACCACATTTCATAAGGAGTGTTGTTTTGAAGAGCATGAGATGGACACCTCTTTTTCACATAAACTGCATAGAACTGCATCATCCCAATACATCAATTTTACATTCTTGAAAAACATCATGAAAGAACCATATTTAGGAGTGTCATATTCATTCTTTTAGCTAGTACATTGTTCTGTTGAGGATTGTATGGAAATGTGGTTTGATACTTGATCCCATGCTGGTGAAGGTAGCTTTCAAATTCATTATATGTATATTCTTTTCCATTATCAGTGTGAAGAGAGCCAATACGAGATTGATCTTCATTTTGAATCCATACATGGAAATTTTTAAATGTTTCAAAAGTTTGTGTTTTATCATTCAACAAGTATACCCAACACATCCTAGTGTAATCATCAATAAAAGACATGAGATATTTATTTCCATTTGCAGAAGGAACATGCATAGGGCCCCACAAATCAGAATGAATCAATTCAAGTTTTTTACATTCTTTGGAAGTAGAATCATGAAATGGTTGTTTTCTATGTTTTCCAAGGATACAAGCATCACATTGCTTCAATTTCCTAGGAATGGTAGGAAAACCAGAAACACCATTATTTTTGAACAACAAAAGATGGTCATAATTAATATGACCAAATCTAGCATGCCACAAAAGACTAGATGATATTATACCTTCACTGTGATTAGAGAGGTATTCAACATTTTGTGTATGGAAAAATGTCCCATTCAACTTCAACAATATTCCATCTTTCATTCCAATCATGACAGCCATGTTGTCAGAATCCTTCCATATTTCAACTTTTCCACCGAAAATATGAATAGAGTGGCCTTTTTGTTGGATGTGCACAAGGGAAAACAAGTGCCTTTGCAGCTCAGGAAGATAGAGGAAATTATGAAGAAGAAAATATGGGAATTCAGGAAGATCAAGTTTGATGGTTCCCATTCCCGAAGGTTTGAGACTCGACTTATCTGCAAAATACATTCTCCCATACACATTGTCATTAAAGTTTCCGAAGAAGTATCTTTGGAATGTCATGTGGGAGGTTTCTCTTGTGTCAAGAAGCCATGCATATTTCCAAGGATTAAATGAAGTGTTAAATAAATATATTTATTTACTCCTATATTTCAATGGGAAACAATATAATGAGCAAATTTAGGTGGATTACCTTTTGTTGGTTTTGAAATTTTACCCTTGTCCTCTTTCTTATTCTTTTTGTCTTCTTTGATATTATCCCATGGAAATTTGCATTCATCTGCTTCATGTGACCCATTCTTTTTGCAATGGGTATAGTGAAGATTCGATCTATCACCTTGGTTGTGTCTACCCCCCCTGCCTGTGAAAGTCTTTCTTCCACGTCTTCTTTTGTTTCTTTCTCCTCTGGAAGAATCAGGTGGTTTAGTCTTCTTGAATCAGCTGAATTTTTTTTAAAGGATTTCTCATGTTATGCAACTTTCTCAACCAACTTGTCAAATGTGATGGATTTCATTTGACCACTTTCTTGTAATGATTCAAGGTAGTGAGAATACGTAGGGTAGAGGGCCTTAATAAAGATGTGAGAGGGAGATCTATCTTCATTTCAGTGGCATCAATGTCATGCATTATGTCGTTTATTTCTAAAGCTAAATCCATAGGGTCATCATTCTTCAACTCTAAGTTGAAGAGCTTCCCCATTACTTGTATGAGTTCCAGTTCAGAGTGTGTGTCATAAAAGTCATTCAATCTCTTCAAAGTGCTATATGAGTCATTAATAGAAGCAATATGACGACTCACCTCTTCACTCATTGTTATAGAGATCACGACATATGCTTTTTGGTCTTCGTCCTCCCATATGACATGTTCTTTGTTTGATGTTGGAATGAGTTGTATGTAGCTTGGTTTGCTAATCTTCGAATTTGATTATGAGGAAATAGATTCAAAGTATGATTCTGCTTCTTCTTCAGTGATTCTCTCATGGACTATTTCTGCTTCACAAATTCTTTTCCACAAGTCATTGAAGATCAATGTGCTTTTGATCTTCCTGTATTGTTCTCTATAGTTTTCTTTGCCAGTCAACACCATGCCAACAATGGAGATGAGAGAATGCATTTCTGTTGGGCTCCAGTTTTCTCATATTTTCTGCCATAAAAATACACTCATAATTATACCTTCTCCCTGCATTTTGTCCATAATATATCCCTAATTATACCATAAACCTCCATTATATCTTGTTATTCATTCTATGTGGTTAATACACAATTTTCCATATTTTTAGTGATTAAAAGGATGATTATATAACAGTTTTGATGATGATGGCTTAATCCTATGTTTTTGTGTCCAAACAATATGTTCCCACACTGGAAGTCATCTTGTACCCGCACTGGAGGTCATCTGGTACTCCAAGTCATCTGATACCAGAAGGTTCTACAATCAACCGATACCTGCACAGTCATATGGTACCCACACTCCATGTCATATGGTACTGACACTCCATGTCATCCAGTACTCAGATCGTCCGGTACCAATTCTGTGCTCTTCCGGTACCAATGCTGTGCTCATCCGGTACTGACATCAACAACTGTACGATACTAGAAATAGTTCAAAAATTTGAAATTCTTCTAGAAGAAAATCGGGGACATGGGTTTTGTCCATAATGATGTTTACATGTGGACATGTGAGTCAGAATTCACCCAGATCACAAGTGTGGACCTTCATCTCAGGGGGAATGATTATGCAAAAATGAGCAAAAATCTCAAACTGCCAACTTGTGCCTTGATTTCCGTGTAGATGGTATCAGATCTAGAATTTCTACGATATGGGTTTTGTCTAGAATGTGAAAAATTGACTAAGATGAGGAAACCTTTCCAAAATTTGAATTAGTAGAAGATATGGGTGTATCTATAACTTGAATCTGCTCAAATTGATGAAAAACCCAGATTTTTGGGATTTATCCTAAAATTGTAAAAAATATTTTCTGAGTTTGGGTATTTGGTTTCATCCATTCCTCCATGGATTTCATGTATAAATAAGCTTCATAGGGCTATGAGAAGGAGCCAATATTTTCATTAAGTGTTTGTAAGCGGGAGATTTGTTTTTGTGAGAAAGATTTAAGGAGTTGGTTGCCATGTAAAAATAGAGTTCCATGATTAAATGAAAAAATGATTGTTGCTGATCTACTATGCATCTCCTTGGCTTGATCTAATCTTTTTCAGCAGTGCTAGCCCCCTGGGAAGGACTCCTCAGTGTGGGTAAGCATTGCTATGTTCCCTTTATTTAGTTTTAGTCCATTATATTTTCATTTTATTGTATGGTGTGTTTTCTAACTAGTTTTCTCTTTAATTGTAGTTTTTTTTTTTTTTATTCAATACTAATAAGACTCAAGATTCATTCTTCATATGTGTGCAACTTTATTCCAATTTTATAACACCACTTTGTTGTTTTACACAACTGAAGTTTTTTGGGTCCTTTGAACATTGTTGACACTTGATTCATGTGACAGTTATATAATCCATTTCTGCACTGTCTTGGCGCCAAGAATATCGTTTTCATAAACAACATGTTTGTGTTATCATTGCTTGAAGAGATGATCACTATTTTCACCTCTGTCATATGACAAAACTCTGCTCTCAATAACATTTATAAAGTCACTTTTGAACATTGGATTTGATCCCTACTCATGAGATTTGGAACACATGGTGTATATCATTTTTTTTTATTGAATTTGCCTTCTTGAAACATAACAATACAACATCTCATAGGACTGATATATTTATTGTGATTTCTATATTAATGTTGGTGCATGGATTAATAAGTCTAGCATGTTCAAGTTTCAGAGTTTGGGTTCAGGTTGCAAGATACCAAATATATAAAATATGCAGAACA